>JAWVWS010001104.1:0-88944 GCA_033807775.1 Saussurea involucrata
GTCTCTGTAAAACCGATCTCTTGACTGGAAGTTTATATGAAGCCATGAATGGCAAAACAATAGTTGAAAATCAAAACCTTGATCTCGCTGAACATCTTAAAAACTGTCACCTTCAAATAGAAAAGCTTTCTAAAATTGAAGAAGATTTTAAAGATCAAGTGCACTTAAATCAGCTAGTCAAAATCGAACGAGCAGAAGCTATCGCTGCATTGAAAGCTGAAAAAGCTACTGTTGAAGTATGGTGTAATTCTTCAACAAAGATCACTGAGATAATTAAGTCTCAGATACCCCTGAGTGATAAACGTGGTCTCGGTTACAAATATGAAACTCAAGAACCAACCACTGATCGTTCCATGCTCTTATTTGGAACTTTCGTATCCTCAGTCGCTGATACTTCATCCTCTCAGTGTTCCTCGTCCAGACCAACTATCCCTAAGGAAATTTCTACCTCTTCAAAAGGTAAAGAGAAAATGGTTTATCCAAAACCTACCTCTGTCTTTAAAGATAAAGGTAAATGAATTGCTTTTAACCAAAATCCTCAGAAGGGTACTTTAATACCAAAGCTGAATGCTTCTAAAGCTTTAGTGATTTATTCCTCTGGATCAAGGAATCAGATCTCTGGATCTACTCAGCGTGGGTCTATTCAGCGATATACTCCTAGACTCAGATTGGATGTCCTTGGTAAGAGATCTGAAGAACTAAAAGTTCCTCCCATTTCAAAAGCCAAAGGCTTATTTGGTGCTGGTCCTTCTAATTCTAAATCAAAAGCTCAGCATTCAAATAGTCCTAGAACTACTTTTAGTTATAGGAAATGATATCACTGTGGAGTTACTGATCATATTTGTTGGGAACTGAAGATATGCTAAGTATGGTTAGTACTGCCAGAACAACATTACTACTGCCAGATCAAGTTAGTACTGCTAGTTCAAGAGTTAGTGCTGCCAGAACAAAGATACTACTGCTAGTTCAAGGTTAGTATTGCTAGTTCAATGTTAGTGCTGCCAGAACAAAGATACTACTGCTAGTTCAAGGTTAGTACTGCTGAGATATTAATACTGCTGGAACATTGTTAATACTGCTGAACAAAGTTAATACTGCTGGTATATTACTACTGCTGGAATATCATTAATGCTGCTGATCAAATGTTAGTACTGCTGGTGTCTTACGAAAACTGTTAGTACTGCTTGGGCATATCAAACTTAATACTGCTGGAGATTGTTAGTACTGCTCATGAAGAATGAAGGTTAATACTGCTGAGTTCGTTAAGTTTGGTATGCGATACTTTTGGAGACAAAGAAGGAATTGATCAAGATATGTTTAACGAAGATTTAGAAGATCAAGTTACTTTTGATAGTTATCTTGTAATTATTCAGTATATATATTTGTTGATAGATAGCTATTAAGCAGATAGAGAAAAAGAGAAAAAAGAGACGAGTCAATATACATGATATACGTGTGAAAAAGAATTCAATATCGTTTTCAGAGAGAATTAACCTCAAGGTTTAAGAACCCTATTTCTAGAGAAGTAGAAGTCGTCTTGATTGAGCCTGTTCATCAAGATTGAGGTTTGGTTGTAATCTTGTGAGTCGATTTAGTGAATACACAAAGTGGTGAATTTTCTGTTACATTGTTCTTGATTGTGAGAATTAAAGTTCTTTTCCGCAGATTCTTTAATTCTGAATTCTAAGTGTTTATTGTCTTGTTAAGATTCGATCCTGACAAGTGGTATCAGAGCTAGTGTTTCTTAGAATTCTACAGTCATTATGGAAAATTCTTTTGAATCAAACAGTACTCTTGTTTCGAAGGTTCCCATGCTCAGACCCAATGAATTTGACATGTGGAAAATTAGAATCAAGCAGTACATTCTGCTTACTGATTATTCCATCTGGGATATCATTGAGAATGGTCCATGTGCTGAAGGAAGAACTGGACCAGATGGCAAAAGACCTCCTCCAAAGACTGATGCAGAGAGGAAAGTCAGACAGATAGAGATGAAGGCCTTAAGCACTCTGCTTTTGGCTATCCCCAATGAGTATCAGCATCAATTTCATCACTGCACTGATGCTCAGATTCTATGGAATGCTTTGGAGAAGAGATTTACTGGCACCAAAAGCACAAAGAGAAATCAAAAGGCAATTCTCAAGCAGCAGTATGAAAACTTTACTTCTACCAAGAATGAGTCTATGACTCAAACTTTTGATAGATTTAATAAGCTGATTGGAGAATTAGCCACTGTAGGAGTCAAGATGGAGGCTGATGATGTCAACAGGAAGTTCTTAAGATCATTGGGTGAAGAATGGACAATGTACACTGTGTCCTTTAGACAGAATGAACAACTGGAAGATAAGGAACTTGATGATCTGTACAATGATCTTAGAGTCTTTGAATCAGAGGTTGAAGCCAAAAAGAAGCCCTCTGGATATGTTCATAATGCTGCACTTCTTTCAGCATCACCTGATTCTACTGCTAACCATGAATCAGTTAGTACTGCTGGTTCAGTTAGTGCTGCTGGTTCAGTCAATCAGGAAAAGTCCAAAGATACAGTACTAGAAGCTTTCTTTTCCAGTCATATAAATTCCTCTTTGATTAATGATGATTTAGAACAGGTTAATTCTGATGATCTTGAAGAGATGGATATAAAGTGGCAGATGGCTATGCTGTCTATGAGAGTGAAGAGATTCATTAAGAGGACAGGGAGAAACAATTTTTCCCAAAGAAGAGAGGATGGTGCTGGATTTGACAAATCCAAATTTGAATGCTACAAGTGTCACAAGATGGGACACTTTTCCAGGGAATGCAGAGGAGGAACATCTCACAACAGCCATCAACAAACTCAGGCTGGAAGTTCCAATCAAAACAGAAGCTCCATTCAAGCTCTTGTTTCTCAACAAGGAATGGGATTTGAATGGAGTGACCAAGCAGAAGAAGCCATCCAAAATCAAGCACTTATGGCTGAAGTTTCATATCTTCCCACTGAGGTAAAATCTAATCTCTGTACTCAAGCTTGTATAGACACTGTTAAAAGGTATAGAGATCACAATCAGGGTATGTGTGATGATCTTAAAAGGTTAGAAAAGGATAGAAGAGACTATGTGTTGATTGTTGAGAGGTTTGAAGAACAGATTAGGGCCTTTCAAGCCAATGAACTTCAACACTCATATGATACTAACTACTGGAAGTGGGAAAAAGGTGGTCTGGAGTTCCAACTGAAAGAGTCTAGGGAAGAGTGTGAGAAATTAAAAGAAGAACTTAAGAAAGTTAAAGCTGATGTTGAAAAGTTTTCAAAAGCTTCTAAAGCCATGGACACAATAATAAATGCTCAAGTCCATGGTAAGATGAAAACAGGCCTAGGATATAATGCCACTCCCCCACCCTACAACAACAACTACATCCCTCCTAGGTCAGACCTTTTAGAAACCTTGGATAGTAAGGACTTATCTGAAGGAGCCACTAGTGTAGACCCATTAGATGCAGTTGTTGTTGAAGATGGATCTGATGGGGAAGATTCTAAGAAGGACAGTGATGAGATCCCATTAGAAAATCACATCAAGACTAATGAGGAAGGTGGAAGTCCTTGGGATAGGAGTAAGGAGATGAAAAGGACTATAAAAGGAAAGAAAGTTCATTACACACAGACCACAGTTGTGAACTCTAATACCTGTGAACAGTGTTCTTGCAGGAAATCTCAAGAGTATAAGCCCCAAAAACATGATAATAAGAGGGGAAATCAAAGGAACTGGAATAACCAGTGGGCACTAAGGCAAGGAGTTGATCTGCAAAAGATTAACAGACCAAAACCTTGCTTTATTTGTGGCAAACTGAATCATCTTGCCAAATACTGTTTCTTCAATCCTATTAACCAAAAGAGAAGTTTTCAAAGAAGTTATCAAAAACCTTCTGGCTATAGGAAGCCTACAAGAACAAATGTGGCTAAGAAACAAGCTGAACCAAAAAGCCACATGAAGAAAAAGCCTGAAAAGGAATGTGTTACAATGTGGGTTACAAAAGGCACTAAAAATAATTCTGCTGCTAGCAGTATTAGTACTGCTAACACTGTTAGTACTTCTTCAAGAGTTAGTGCTGCTAGCAGTGTTAATACTGCTAGTAATTCTTCAAAAGTTAGTGCTGTTAGCAGTATTAGTGCTGCTAACACTGTTAGTACTTCCTATTCAGATAATACTGCTGCTAGCAGTGTTAACTCTGTTAATACTGCTTCTAGCAGTGTTAACTCTGTTAATACTGCTAACTCTGTTAGTACTGCTGATACTGCTGCTAGTACTGATAGTGCTGCTAACAATACTGCTGCTCCCAGTGTAAGCACTGCTAGCACTGTTAGTACTTCTAAGGTTAATACTGATTCTAGTGCTGCTACACCAATCATATTGACAAAGTACTCCAGTACTGCAGTACCTAAGTTTGAAAATCTCATCAAAACCCAGTGTAAGTACTTTGATGAGCAAGGAAGACCCAAGACCACTTCGGCTTGGGTTCCCAATAAAACTAACTGATTTATCTTGATGTGCAGGGCAACCAACAGCTCAAGGGGAAGAGCATTTGGCATGTTGATAGTGGTTGCTCCAGGCACATGACAGGTAACATGGCCTGCCTCAAAAATTTCAAAAAGATTGATGGAGGACATGTTGCATTTGGAAATAATCCTGCTGGTGGAAAGATAAGTGGTAAGGGTGATGTTTCAAAAGGTAAGATGACCTTTGAAGATGTGTACTGTGTTGAGCAATTGAGATACAACCTGTTAAGTGTATCACAGGTTTGTGACAAGAAGCATAGCATATTGTTTACTGATTCTGAATGTATTATCCTTGCTCCTGGATACAAAGTGGTTGATGAAAACATGATACTTCTGAGAACTCCTAGGAAGGATAATGTATATTGTTTAGATTTGGAAAGTGTGTCATCTGGTTCATCCCTAAATTGTTTAGTTTCAAAAGCTTCTTTGGATGAATCATCACTTTGGCACAGAAGGATGTGTCACATGAACTTTAAAACAATGAATAAACTTGTTAAGAATAACCTTGTAAGGGGTTTGCCATCCAAAGTCTATTCATGTGATGATCATTGTGTTGCTTGTCTCAAAGGCAAACAACACAAAACTTCTCATAAGACCAAAGAGATAAACACTATCTCAAATCCTCTTCAACTGTTACATATGGATCTGTTTGGTCCTACTAATGTGATGAGTATTGGCAAGAAATCATACTGCTTAGTTATTGTTGATGATTATTCTAGATTTACTTGGGTATATTTTCTGAGAACTAAAGATGAGACAAGTGGACTGATCAAATCTTTTATTCTCAAAATTGAAAACCAATCAAATCAAAGAGTGAAAGTCATTAGATCAGATAATGGAACTGAGTTTAAAAATTTTGATCTAAACACCTTTTGTGAAGAAAAAGGAATTGAGAGACAATACAGTGCTCCTAGGACTCCACAACAAAATGGTGTTGCTGAGAGAAGGAATAGGACACTGATTGAGGCTGCTAGATCTCTGTTAGCTGATTCAAAGTTACCAATTACTTTTTGGGCAGAAGCAGTTAATACTGCCTGCTATGTTCAAAACAGAGTTTTAGTTGTAAAGCCTAAAAACAAGACACCTTATGAGCTTTTCCATAAAAAGAAACCATATATTGGATTTTTCAAACCATTTGGATGTCCTTGTACTATTCTCAATACCAAATCTCACTTAGGTAAGTTTGATAGCAAAGCAGATGATGGTTTTCTTGTTGGGTATTCATCTCAGAGTAAGGCCTACAGAGTTTTTAATACCTCTTCTAGAATAATTGAAGAAAGTGACAATGTCAAATGCAATGAGAACACACCAAATCCTATTGGTTCAGGTCCTAATTGGCTATTTGACATTGATTCACTCACTAATTCTTTGGGTTTCAGTAGTGATGTATATGCAGGACAAAGGGATACACCAACATCAGAACATAGAATTCAATCTGTGATATTTCCACTCCCTTCCATTGATCCTGTTGAATTCTGTGAACAACAAGAGGAGGCTGAACCTATTCAGAATGAAGAAGAGAGGAGAGCAGAGGAAAATCAGTCTTCAGGTCCAAATTCCAGAGAATCTGAGGTGACTGAAGAAGCAGAAACAAATCCAGAATTAAATGAGTCAAATCTGGATGAGAACATACAAGAGGAAGCTGGTCATCCAACAAGAACTCAAAAAAATCATCCTCCTGAGTTGGTGATTGGAGATATTGCATCTCCCTTGATGACTAGAAAGCAAAGCAGACTCCAAGAGTTGCAAGAGCAGCAAAATACAGTTAATACTGTTCTTACTTGCTTTCTATCCCAGATTGAGCCCAAAAAGGCTTATGATGCTATGAAAGACCCAAGCTGGATAGAGGCAATGCAAGAGGAGCTGCTACAGTTCAAATTACAGGATGTTTGGGACTTGGTAGACCTTCCAAAAGGTCATAGAGCAATTGGCACCAAGTGGATTTTCAGGAACAAGAAGGATGACAGAGGGATTGTGATCAGAAACAAAGCAAGACTGGTTGCACAAGGGTACACTCAGGAAGAAGGAATAGATTATGAGGAAGTCTTTGCTCCTGTGGCAAGGATTGAAGCAATCAGGTTATTTCTAGCCTATGCCTCATACATGAAGTTCAAAGTGTACCAAATGGATGTCAAAAGTGCATTTCTGTATGGAAGTATTGAGGAAGAAGTATATGTCTGTCAACCCCCTGGATTTGAGAATCCATTGCACCCTGACAGAGTATACAAGTTGAAGAAGGCTCTTTATGGTTTGCATCAAGCCCCAAGAGCATGGTATGACACCCTGTCTACCTATCTCTTGAAAAATGACTTTGAAAGAGGAGTAATTGACAAGACCCTGTTTATCAAGAGGAGAAAGAAAGACACATTACTTGTTCAGATCTATGTGGATGACATCATCTTTGGATCCACCAATGATCAAATGTGTAAAGAGTTTGAGGAGTTAATGCACAAAAGCTTCAAGATGAGTTCCATGGGAGAACTTACTTTCTTTCTTGGGCTTCAGGTAAAACAAAGGAAAGATGGGATTTTTATTAGCCAATCCAAGTATGTGAAAGACATCCTGGACAAGTTTGGTTTATCAGACTCAAAGCCAGCAAGCACACCTATGGAGACACACAAACAGCTCACTGCTGATCTTGAGGGGGAGGATATGGATGTCCATCATTACAGATCAATGATTGGATCTCTCATGTATCTCACAGCCTCTAGACCAGATATTATGTTTTCAGTTTGTGTTTGTGCCAGATTTCAAGTTACACCAAAGCAATCACATCTTCATGCAGTCAAGAGAATTTTCAGATATCTAAGAGGGCAACCTAGACTAGGTCTCTGGTATCCTTATGAATCATCTTTTGACTTGCTTGCATACTCAGATAGTGACTTGGGTGGAGCTAACATGGATAGGAAGTCTACTTCAGGTGGATGTCAGTTTTTGGGTACAAGACTAGTATCTTGGCAGTGTAAGAAACAAACCACAGTGTCCTTATCTACCACAGAGGCTGAGTACATAGCTGCTGCAAGCTGCTGCTCTCAGGTTCTATGGATTCAGAATCAGATGTTGGACTATGGGGTAACATTTCTTCACACTCCAATCTTCATTGATAACAACAGTGCTATTAGCATTGTTAATAATCCAGTCAAACACTCAAAAACAAAGCATATAGAGATCAGGTATCACTTTATAAGAGATTGCAATGAAAAGAAATTAATTCAGGTTGCTAAAGTTCATACAAATGACCAGTTTGCTGATCTATTCACAAAAGCTTTTGATGTGGGTAGATTCACCTTTTTGGTAACAAGTGTGGGCATGATCAACCTAGAATAAATTCATGACTTTCTGTTTTTATACCTGTATTTCGTCATATATTTGGTGCTACTAACTCTCTTTCTCAGAATCCTCTGTTTCCCTCAGATTACCAAGTGCAGAAAAGTGTAAGTGTAGTTACTACTGCCGGTGCAGAGTTACTACTGCCAGTGTTCTAGTAATTAATACTGCTCAGTAGTTAATACTGCTAAGTAGTTAATACTGCCCTTGCAGTTAATACTGCTAAGTGATTAATACTGCTCTGCAGTTAATACTGCTAAGTAGTTAATACTGCTCTTGTAGTTAATACTGCTTTGTAGTTAATACTGCAGGTGTGGTTAATACTGCTTTGCAGTTAATACTGCTCAGTAGTTAATACTGCTAGTGCACAGTTAATACTGCCAATGAGTCGTTAATACTGCTTAGCAGTTAATACTGCTTGTGTAGTTAATACTGCTTGTGTAGTTAATACTTCTCAGTAGTTAATACTGCTTTGCAGTTAATACTGCTCAGTAGTTAATACTGCTAGTGCACAGTTAATACTGCTTAGCAGTTAATACTGCTTGTGTAGTTAATACTGCTCAGTCGTTAATACTGCTTATGTCGTTAATACTGCTTTTGAAAATCTAGGGCAAATACTGCTATAAATACCCCTGTTTGCCCGCCAAAGTTCATAACGTCTCTTCGCATTAACTTCTTCTCTCTCTCGTTCTAACCCCTTCTCCCTAGAATCTCTGTGTTTTCTTTACAAATCCTCAGGAAGCACAACGATTATGGAGTTTGTCGACGAGCATAATGAGATTGCAATGCTTCAGAAGCCGAAGCAGGCCGAAGGATTTCATGAAATTGTGGATTTTCTCAAGTCCACTCATATTTCGTATGCCCTAACGGTGAATCCGACAATATACATCGAGCATCAGACGCAATTCTGGGCCAATGCCACCGTAGAATCCGAAGATGGGCATAAAGTCATTCAAACAAGGGTATGTGACAAACCCTTGAAAGTTTCAGAAGAACTCATTCGCATCACTCTTCGACTAAATGATGCCTCAGGTATATCTTCTATTCCCAAAGAAGAACTCTTCTCAACTTTACAAAGAATGGGGTATGAAGGTCCCATTGGAGTTTTTAAATTCTACAAGTCAAAGTTTTTTACTCAATGGAGATTCTTTGTTCATACCCTAATGCATTGTATTTCAAAGAAAACTACTGGATGGAGTGAGTTCAGCAGTACTATTGCTTATGCTCTATTCTGCTTAGCCACTAACAGGAAGTTTAATTTTTCTCAAATGATTTTCAATGATCTTGTGGCAAACCTGGAATCCAAAAAGCGTTTCTATATGTATCCAAGGTTTGTTCAGGAAGTAATTACCAAGGAATTGACGGATATGCCTCAATTTGATGAGGTATATGTGCCAAAGTCCCCTAAAGGGAAGGTTTTTTCAAATATGAAAAGACTTCCTAGGGACTCGGAAGGAGTTGACACACCATTGTTCTCTACAATGATGGTTGTGTCCCACACATTTGAAGGTATGGCATCAGGGTCAAGGCCCTCATTAGACACACCCGCTGATGACCAATCCCAACCTTCCATCACAAAAGAAATCCCTCAGTCCATTCTTGAACGACCCACTCCCACAATAACCAAAAAGTTTTAAAGAAGAAAGGTACACAAGGTTCCTTCCCTTGATGTATCTCATAAGAGCCCGAAGCCTTTAAGCCCTCTGTTGGAGCATTCTCCAATGGAGAATATCGAAAGGGAAACCACAGGGGTGTCTCCCAACCCCAAGAAGGTGCTCACTAAGGAGAAGGTTGAGCATGTGAGTCGCAAGGCTGCCACTACTTCTGGTAGCAAAGAGAAGGCCAGTGGTAAAATAACTAAGCCCTTCCTCACGGCAACTCAGGGTGAGAAATCATCAAGAGGTCCGAGGTGCCAAGAAACCAAGGGGGTAGGTAGTGCTTTTGCTAGGCAAGAGACACCTGCTAAAATTTCCAATGATCCTTTAAGGGAGGTAAAAACTCCTAAACAGGGTGAGGATAGATATACGTACGAGGAATTGATGGAAACTATTGCAAATATCAACATTGAGGTCATGGATCAGAAAAAGGAAATTGATGAACTAAAGAAAGTGGCCCTCTATCAAAACTCACAGCTTGAGAAGCAAAGGAAGATGATCACTAAGTTGATGCACAGAAAGAAGAAAGCTCAGTTTGTCCTTAGGAGAAGAAACCCTACCAATGATGCTTCCAAAAAGGGGGAGTTAGACTCTGATCTAAACATGGAGGAGGCAAACATTGAGGGGGAGTATGAGTATAAGGTTGAGGGGGAGACTGAGAAGAAAGCAGAATCTGTTCCTACAGTAACTAAAGCAGAGATTGATGAAGAGATATATGGGATTGTGAAGGACAGTGTCGAAGCAGCAGTATTAAAGGTCATAAAAGAAGCAGTAACAGCTATAGCAGTAGAAATGGTTACTGCTGCTGAAAAACAAAAGGCAGCAGAAACTGTTAGTGCTGCTAAGAGCCAGAAAAAAGAAACAGCAGAAACCACTCCTGAAGCTGTTAAATCTTTCAAAAGAACAAAGAGGCCAAGAACAAAGTCAATAGCCTCAAAGAAGAAAGATATAAAGAAGCCAAGGGTGGATCCAACCGTAGAAGAAGCCCAGGAGGAAGCAGTGAAAGAGAAATCTGATCCAAAAGTTGCTGAAGAAGTGGCAACTTCATCAGGTCAACCAAGCAATGTACAATCACAATCAAATGCTCAATGTGATGTGTATATAACTGTGGTTGATACTAATCCAATCAAGACTACACCATTGTCTTCCATGCCTCCTGAGATCATCTTCTGGGACACATTGAAAGATGGAAGAAAGGAGTTGATCAGAATCAAAAGGGCAGATGGAAAGTTTGAAGTTTGTCCTACTTGGGGAAAACTTATCAGAACATGCTCTAGATCTGACTTGGAAGAGATGTTCAAGGTGGGAATGAGGCTATATGGAAACATGCTGACAGAGCAAGGTATGTCTATCACCAAGATGGTTCTTGAATACTTGTGCTTAATGTTCAAACCAGAAGCAGTTCAGTATTTGATGGCAAGGAATTTTCAAGTCATTACCAACTGGATGCTCATTGAGAATTGTGGAGTGTATGTCATCTCTCTTGACAATACATTTCATGAATATTATTTGGTGGATGTTGTATACAAGCACAGCATGAAAAAGTTGAATGGAATGCTGCATGCTAAGTTGGTGAGTGACAAAGACTCTAAGATGGCAAGATACCTTGTAAAAAGGATTCTCAATCAAAGTCTGGGATTGGATCCAAATTTATGCGTTGATGATTAGGTTTTGGAAGCATCATCTGAAGAACTTAACTTCTCATCCTGAAAAGTCAAGTTAGGGGGAGATTGTTGGGAACTGAAGATATGCTAAGTATGGTTAGTACTGCCAGAACAACATTACTACTGCCAGATCAAGTTAGTACTGCTAGTTCAAGAGTTAGTGCTGCCAGAACAAAGATACTACTGCTAGTTCAAGGTTAGTACTGCTAGTTCAATGTTAGTGCTGCCAGAACAAAGATACTACTGCTAGTTCAAGGTTAGTACTGCTGAGATATTAATACTGCTGGAACATTGTTAATACTGCTGAACAAAGTTAATACTGCTGGTATATTACTACTGCTGGAATATCATTAATGCTGCTGATCAAATGTTAGTACTGCTGGTGTCTTACGAAAACTGTTAGTACTGCTTGGGCATATCAAACTTAATACTGCTGGAGATTGTTAGTACTGCTCATGAAGAATGAAGGTTAATACTGCTGAGTTCGTTAAGTTTGGTATGCGATACTTTTGGAGACAAAGAAGGAATTGATCAAGATATGTTTAACGAAGATTTAGAAGATCAAGTTACTTTTGATAGTTATCTTGTAATTATTCAGTATATATATTTGTTGATAGATAGCTATTAAGCAGATAGAGAAAAAGAGAAAAAAGAGACGAGTCAATATACATGATATACGTGTGAAAAAGAATTCAATATCGTTTTCAGAGAGAATTAACCTCAAGGTTTAAGAACCCTATTTCTAGAGAAGTAGAAGTCGTCTTGATTGAGCCTGTTCATCAAGATTGAGGTTTGGTTGTAATCTTGTGAGTCGATTTAGTGAATACACAAAGTGGTGAATTTTCTGTTACATTGTTCTTGATTGTGAGAATTAAAGTTCTTTTCCGCAGATTCTTTAATTCTGAATTCTAAGTGTTTATTGTCTTGTTAAGATTCGATCCTGACAAGTGGTATCAGAGCTAGTGTTTCTTAGAATTCTACAGTCATTATGGAAAATTCTTTTGAATCAAACAGTACTCTTGTTTCGAAGGTTCCCATGCTCAGACCCAATGAATTTGACATGTGGAAAATTAGAATCAAGCAGTACATTCTGCTTACTGATTATTCCATCTGGGATATCATTGAGAATGGTCCATGTGCTGAAGGAAGAACTGGACCAGATGGCAAAAGACCTCCTCCAAAGACTGATGCAGAGAGGAAAGTCAGACAGATAGAGATGAAGGCCTTAAGCACTCTGCTTTTGGCTATCCCCAATGAGTATCAGCATCAATTTCATCACTGCACTGATGCTCAGATTCTATGGAATGCTTTGGAGAAGAGATTTACTGGCACCAAAAGCACAAAGAGAAATCAAAAGGCAATTCTCAAGCAGCAGTATGAAAACTTTACTTCTACCAAGAATGAGTCTATGACTCAAACTTTTGATAGATTTAATAAGCTGATTGGAGAATTAGCCACTGTAGGAGTCAAGATGGAGGCTGATGATGTCAACAGGAAGTTCTTAAGATCATTGGGTGAAGAATGGACAATGTACACTGTGTCCTTTAGACAGAATGAACAACTGGAAGATAAGGAACTTGATGATCTGTACAATGATTTTAGAGTCTTTGAATCAGAGGTTGAAGCCAAAAAGAAGCCCTCTGGATATGTTCATAATGCTGCACTTCTTTCAGCATCACCTGATTCTACTGCTAACCATGAATCAGTTAGTACTGCTGGTTCAGTTAGTGCTGCTGGTTCAGTCAATCAGGAAAAGTCCAAAGATACAGTACTAGAAGCTTTCTTTTCCAGTCATATAAATTCCTCTTTGATTAATGATGATTTAGAACAGGTTAATTCTGATGATCTTGAAGAGATGGATATAAAGTGGCAGATGGCTATGCTGTCTATGAGAGTGAAGAGATTCATTAAGAGGACAGGGAGAAACAATTTTTCCCAAAGAAGAGAGGATGGTGCTGGATTTGACAAATCCAAATTTGAATGCTACAAGTGTCACAAGATGGGACACTTTTCCAGGGAATGCAGAGGAGGAACATCTCACAACAGCCATCAACAAACTCAGGCTGGAAGTTCCAATCAAAACAGAAGCTCCATTCAAGCTCTTGTTTCTCAACAAGGAATGGGATTTGAATGGAGTGACCAAGCAGAAGAAGCCATCCAAAATCAAGCACTTATGGCTGAAGTTTCATATCTTCCCACTGAGGTAAAATCTAATCTCTGTACTCAAGCTTGTATAGACACTGTTAAAAGGTATAGAGATCACAATCAGGGTATGTGTGATGATCTTAAAAGGTTAGAAAAGGATAGAAGAGACTATGTGTTGATTGTTGAGAGGTTTGAAGAACAGATTAGGGCCTTTCAAGCCAATGAACTTCAACACTCATATGATACTAACTACTGGAAGTGGGAAAAAGGTGGTCTGGAGTTCCAACTGAAAGAGTCTAGGGAAGAGTGTGAGAAATTAAAAGAAGAACTTAAGAAAGTTAAAGCTGATGTTGAAAAGTTTTCAAAAGCTTCTAAAGCCATGGACACAATAATAAATGCTCAAGTCCATGGTAAGATGAAAACAGGCCTAGGATATAATGCCACTCCCCCACCCTACAACAACAACTACATCCCTCCTAGGTCAGACCTTTTAGAAACCTTGGATAGTAAGGACTTATCTGAAGGAGCCACTAGTGTAGACCCATTAGATGCAGTTGTTGTTGAAGATGGATCTGATGGGGAAGATTCTAAGAAGGACAGTGATGAGATCCCATTAGAAAATCACATCAAGACTAATGAGGAAGGTGGAAGTCCTTGGGATAGGAGTAAGGAGATGAAAAGGACTATAAAAGGAAAGAAAGTTCATTACACACAGACCACAGTTGTGAACTCTAATACCTGTGAACAGTGTTCTTGCAGGAAATCTCAAGAGTATAAGCCCCAAAAACATGATAATAAGAGGGGAAATCAAAGGAACTGGAATAACCAGTGGGCACTAAGGCAAGGAGTTGATCTGCAAAAGATTAACAGACCAAAACCTTGCTTTATTTGTGGCAAACTGAATCATCTTGCCAAATACTGTTTCTTCAATCCTATTAACCAAAAGAGAAGTTTTCAAAGAAGTTATCAAAAACCTTCTGGCTATAGGAAGCCTACAAGAACAAATGTGGCTAAGAAACAAGCTGAACCAAAAAGCCACATGAAGAAAAAGCCTGAAAAGGAATGTGTTACAATGTGGGTTACAAAAGGCACTAAAAATAATTCTGCTGCTAGCAGTATTAGTACTGCTAACACTGTTAGTACTTCTTCAAGAGTTAGTGCTGCTAGCAGTGTTAATACTGCTAGTAATTCTTCAAAAGTTAGTGCTGTTAGCAGTATTAGTGCTGCTAACACTGTTAGTACTTCCTATTCAGATAATACTGCTGCTAGCAGTGTTAACTCTGTTAATACTGCTTCTAGCAGTGTTAACTCTGTTAATACTGCTAACTCTGTTAGTACTGCTGATACTGCTGCTAGTACTGATAGTGCTGCTAACAATACTGCTGCTCCCAGTGTAAGCACTGCTAGCACTGTTAGTACTTCTAAGGTTAATACTGATTCTAGTGCTGCTACACCAATCATATTGACAAAGTACTCCAGTACTGCAGTACCTAAGTTTGAAAATCTCATCAAAACCCAGTGTAAGTACTTTGATGAGCAAGGAAGACCCAAGACCACTTCGGCTTGGGTTCCCAATAAAACTAACTGATTTATCTTGATGTGCAGGGCAACCAACAGCTCAAGGGGAAGAGCATTTGGCATGTTGATAGTGGTTGCTCCAGGCACATGACAGGTAACATGGCCTGCCTCAAAAATTTCAAAAAGATTGATGGAGGACATGTTGCATTTGGAAATAATCCTGCTGGTGGAAAGATAAGTGGTAAGGGTGATGTTTCAAAAGGTAAGATGACCTTTGAAGATGTGTACTGTGTTGAGCAATTGAGATACAACCTGTTAAGTGTATCACAGGTTTGTGACAAGAAGCATAGCATATTGTTTACTGATTCTGAATGTATTATCCTTGCTCCTGGATACAAAGTGGTTGATGAAAACATGATACTTCTGAGAACTCCTAGGAAGGATAATGTATATTGTTTAGATTTGGAAAGTGTGTCATCTGGTTCATCCCTAAATTGTTTAGTTTCAAAAGCTTCTTTGGATGAATCATCACTTTGGCACAGAAGGATGTGTCACATGAACTTTAAAACAATGAATAAACTTGTTAAGAATAACCTTGTAAGGGGTTTGCCATCCAAAGTCTATTCATGTGATGATCATTGTGTTGCTTGTCTCAAAGGCAAACAACACAAAACTTCTCATAAGACCAAAGAGATAAACACTATCTCAAATCCTCTTCAACTGTTACATATGGATCTGTTTGGTCCTACTAATGTGATGAGTATTGGCAAGAAATCATACTGCTTAGTTATTGTTGATGATTATTCTAGATTTACTTGGGTATATTTTCTGAGAACTAAAGATGAGACAAGTGGACTGATCAAATCTTTTATTCTCAAAATTGAAAACCAATCAAATCAAAGAGTGAAAGTCATTAGATCAGATAATGGAACTGAGTTTAAAAATTTTGATCTAAACACCTTTTGTGAAGAAAAAGGAATTGAGAGACAATACAGTGCTCCTAGGACTCCACAACAAAATGGTGTTGCTGAGAGAAGGAATAGGACACTGATTGAGGCTGCTAGATCTCTGTTAGCTGATTCAAAGTTACCAATTACTTTTTGGGCAGAAGCAGTTAATACTGCCTGCTATGTTCAAAACAGAGTTTTAGTTGTAAAGCCTAAAAACAAGACACCTTATGAGCTTTTCCATAAAAAGAAACCATATATTGGATTTTTCAAACCATTTGGATGTCCTTGTACTATTCTCAATACCAAATCTCACTTAGGTAAGTTTGATAGCAAAGCAGATGATGGTTTTCTTGTTGGGTATTCATCTCAGAGTAAGGCCTACAGAGTTTTTAATACCTCTTCTAGAATAATTGAAGAAAGTGACAATGTCAAATGCAATGAGAACACACCAAATCCTATTGGTTCAGGTCCTAATTGGCTATTTGACATTGATTCACTCACTAATTCTTTGGGTTTCAGTAGTGATGTATATGCAGGACAAAGGGATACACCAACATCAGAACATAGAATTCAATCTGTGATATTTCCACTCCCTTCCATTGATCCTGTTGAATTCTGTGAACAACAAGAGGAGGCTGAACCTATTCAGAATGAAGAAGAGAGGAGAGCAGAGGAAAATCAGTCTTCAGGTCCAAATTCCAGAGAATCTGAGGTGACTGAAGAAGCAGAAACAAATCCAGAATTAAATGAGTCAAATCTGGATGAGAACATACAAGAGGAAGCTGGTCATCCAACAAGAACTCAAAAAAATCATCCTCCTGAGTTGGTGATTGGAGATATTGCATCTCCCTTGATGACTAGAAAGCAAAGCAGACTCCAAGAGTTGCAAGAGCAGCAAAATACAGTTAATACTGTTCTTACTTGCTTTCTATCCCAGATTGAGCCCAAAAAGGCTTATGATGCTATGAAAGACCCAAGCTGGATAGAGGCAATGCAAGAGGAGCTGCTACAGTTCAAATTACAGGATGTTTGGGACTTGGTAGACCTTCCAAAAGGTCATAGAGCAATTGGCACCAAGTGGATTTTCAGGAACAAGAAGGATGACAGAGGGATTGTGATCAGAAACAAAGCAAGACTGGTTGCACAAGGGTACACTCAGGAAGAAGGAATAGATTATGAGGAAGTCTTTGCTCCTGTGGCAAGGATTGAAGCAATCAGGTTATTTCTAGCCTATGCCTCATACATGAAGTTCAAAGTGTACCAAATGGATGTCAAAAGTGCATTTCTGTATGGAGGTATTGAGGAAGAAGTATATGTCTGTCAACCCCCTGGATTTGAGAATCCATTGCACCCTGACAGAGTATACAAGTTGAAGAAGGCTCTTTATGGTTTGCATCAAGCCCCAAGAGCATGGTATGACACCCTGTCTACCTATCTCTTGAAAAATGACTTTGAAAGAGGAGTAATTGACAAGACCCTGTTTATCAAGAGGAGAAAGAAAGACACATTACTTGTTCAGATCTATGTGGATGACATCATCTTTGGATCCACCAATGATCAAATGTGTAAAGAGTTTGAGGAGTTAATGCACAAAAGCTTCAAGATGAGTTCCATGGGAGAACTTACTTTCTTTCTTGGGCTTCAGGTAAAACAAAGGAAAGATGGGATTTTTATTAGCCAATCCAAGTATGTGAAAGACATCCTGGACAAGTTTGGTTTATCAGACTCAAAGCCAGCAAGCACACCTATGGAGACACACAAACAGCTCACTGCTGATCTTGAGGGGGAGGATATGGATGTCCATCATTACAGATCAATGATTGGATCTCTCATGTATCTCACAGCCTCTAGACCAGATATTATGTTTTCAGTTTGTGTTTGTGCCAGATTTCAAGTTACACCAAAGCAATCACATCTTCATGCAGTCAAGAGAATTTTCAGATATCTAAGAGGGCAACCTAGACTAGGTCTCTGGTATCCTTATGAATCATCTTTTGACTTGCTTGCATACTCAGATAGTGACTTGGGTGGAGCTAACATGGATAGGAAGTCTACTTCAGGTGGATGTCAGTTTTTGGGTACAAGACTAGTATCTTGGCAGTGTAAGAAACAAACCACAGTGTCCTTATCTACCACAGAGGCTGAGTACATAGCTGCTGCAAGCTGCTGCTCTCAGGTTCTATGGATTCAGAATCAGATGTTGGACTATGGGGTAACATTTCTTCACACTCCAATCTTCATTGATAACAACAGTGCTATTAGCATTGTTAATAATCCAGTCAAACACTCAAAAACAAAGCATATAGAGATCAGGTATCACTTTATAAGAGATTGCAATGAAAAGAAATTAATTCAGGTTGCTAAAGTTCATACAAATGACCAGTTTGCTGATCTATTCACAAAAGCTTTTGATGTGGGTAGATTCACCTTTTTGGTAACAAGTGTGGGCATAATCAACCTAGAATAAATTCATGACTTTCTGTTTTTATACCTGTATTTCTTCATATATTTGGTGCTACTAACTCTCTTTCTCAGAATCCTCTGTTTCCCTCAGATTACCAAGTGCAGAAAAGTGTAAGTGTAGTTACTACTGCCGGTGCAGAGTTACTACTGCCAGTGTTCTAGTAATTAATACTGCTCAGTAGTTAATACTGCTAAGTAGTTAATACTGCCCTTGCAGTTAATACTGCTAAGTGATTAATACTGCTCTGCAGTTAATACTGCTAAGTAGTTAATACTGCTCTTGTAGTTAATACTGCTTTGTAGTTAATACTGCAGGTGTGGTTAATACTGCTTTGCAGTTAATACTGCTCAGTAGTTAATACTGCTAGTGCACAGTTAATACTGCCAATGAGTCGTTAATACTGCTTAGCAGTTAATACTGCTTGTGTAGTTAATACTGCTTGTGTAGTTAATACTTCTCAGTAGTTAATACTGCTTTGCAGTTAATACTGCTCAGTAGTTAATACTGCTAGTGCACAGTTAATACTGCTTAGCAGTTAATACTGCTTGTGTAGTTAATACTGCTCAGTCGTTAATACTGCTTATGTCGTTAATACTGCTTTTGAAAATCTAGGGCAAATACTGCTATAAATACCCCTGTTTGCCCGCCAAAGTTCATAACGTCTCTTCGCATTAACTTCTTCTCTCTCTCGTTCTAACCCCTTCTCCCTAGAATCTCTGTGTTTTCTTTACAAATCCTCAGGAAGCACAACGATTATGGAGTTTGTCGACGAGCATAATGAGATTGCAATGCTTCAGAAGCCGAAGCAGGCCGAAGGATTTCATGAAATTGTGGATTTTCTCAAGTCCACTCATATTTCGTATGCCCTAACGGTGAATCCGACAATATACATCGAGCATCAGACGCAATTCTGGGCCAATGCCACCGTAGAATCCGAAGATGGGCATAAAGTCATTCAAACAAGGGTATGTGACAAACCCTTGAAAGTTTCAGAAGAACTCATTCGCATCACTCTTCGACTAAATGATGCCTCAGGTATATCTTCTATTCCCAAAGAAGAACTCTTCTCAACTTTACAAAGAATGGGGTATGAAGGTCCCATTGGAGTTTTTAAATTCTACAAGTCAAAGTTTTTTACTCAATGGAGATTCTTTGTTCATACCCTAATGCATTGTATTTCAAAGAAAACTACTGGATGGAGTGAGTTCAGCAGTACTATTGCTTATGCTCTAGTCTGCTTAGCCACTAACAGGAAGTTTAATTTTTCTCAAATGATTTTCAATGATCTTGTGGCAAACCTGGAATCCAAAAAGCGTTTCTATATGTATCCAAGGTTTGTTCAGGAAGTAATTACCAAGGAATTGACGGATATGCCTCAATTTGATGAGGTATATGTGCCAAAGTCCCCTAAAGGGAAGGTTTTTTCAAATATGAAAAGACTTCCTAGGGACTCGGAAGGAGTTGACACACCATTGTTCTCTACAATGATGGTTGTGTCCCACACATTTGAAGGTATGGCATCAGGGTCAAGGCCCTCATTAGACACACCCGCTGATGACCAATCCCAACCTTCCATCACAAAAGAAATCCCTCAGTCCATTCTTGAACGACCCACTCCCACAATAACCAAAAAGTTTTAAAGAAGAAAGGTACACAAGGTTCCTTCCCTTGATGTATCTCATAAGAGCCCGAAGCCTTTAAGCCCTCTGTTGGAGCATTCTCCAATGGAGAATATCGAAAGGGAAACCACAGGGGTGTCTCCCAACCCCAAGAAGGTGCTCACTAAGGAGAAGGTTGAGCATGTGAGTCGCAAGGCTGCCACTACTTCTGGTAGCAAAGAGAAGGCCAGTGGTAAAATAACTAAGCCCTTCCTCACGGCAACTCAGGGTGAGAAATCATCAAGAGGTCCGAGGTGCCAAGAAACCAAGGGGGTAGGTAGTGCTTTTGCTAGGCAAGAGACACCTGCTAAAATTTCCAATGATCCTTTAAGGGAGGTAAAAACTCCTAAACAGGGTGAGGATAGATATACGTACGAGGAATTGATGGAAACTATTGCAAATATCAACATTGAGGTCATGGATCAGAAAAAGGAAATTGATGAACTAAAGAAAGTGGCCCTCTATCAAAACTCACAGCTTGAGAAGCAAAGGAAGATGATCACTAAGTTGATGCACAGAAAGAAGAAAGCTCAGTTTGTCCTTAGGAGAAGAAACCCTACCAATGATGCTTCCAAAAAGGGGGAGTTAGACTCTGATCTAAACATGGAGGAGGCAAACATTGAGGGGGAGTATGAGTATAAGGTTGAGGGGGAGACTGAGAAGAAAGCAGAATCTGTTCCTACAGTAACTAAAGCAGAGATTGATGAAGAGATATATGGGATTGTGAAGGACAGTGTCGAAGCAGCAGTATTAAAGGTCATAAAAGAAGCAGTAACAGCTATAGCAGTAGAAATGGTTACTGCTGCTGAAAAACAAAAGGCAGCAGAAACTGTTAGTGCTGCTAAGAGCCAGAAAGAAGAAACAGCTGAAACCACTCCTGAAGCTGTTAAATCTTTCAAAAGAACAAAGAGGCCAAGAACAAAGTCAATAGCCTCAAAGAAGAAAGATATAAAGAAGCCAAGGGTGGATCCAACTGTAGAAGAAGCCCAGGAGGAAGCAGTGAAAGAGAAATCTGATCCAAAAGTTGCTGAAGAAGTGGCAACTTCATCAGGTCAACCAAGCAATGTACAATCACAATCAAATGCTCAATGTGATGTGTATATAACTGTGGTTGATACTAATCCAATCAAGACTACACCATTGTCTTCCATGCCTCCTGAGATCATCTTCTGGGACACATTGAAAGATGGAAGAAAGGAGTTGATCAGAATCAAAAGGGCAGATGGAAAGTTTGAAGTTTGTCCTACTTGGGGAAAACTTATCAGAACATGCTCTAGATCTGACTTGGAAGAGATGTTCAAGGTGGGAATGAGGCTATATGGAAACATGCTGACAGAGCAAGGTATGTCTATCACCAAGATGGTTCTTGAATACTTGTGCTTAATGTTCAAACCAGAAGCAGTTCAGTATTTGATGGCAAGGAATTTTCAAGTCATTACCAACTGGATGCTCATTGAGAATTGTGGAGTGTATGTCATCTCTCTTGACAATACATTTCATGAATATTATTTGGTGGATGTTGTATACAAGCACAGCATGAAAAAAGTTGAATGGAATGCTGCATGCTAAGTTGGTGAGTGACAAAGACTCTAAGATGGCAAGATACCTTGTAAAAAGGATTCTCAATCAAAGTCTGGGATTGGATCCAAATTTATGCGTTGATGATTAGGTTTTGGAAGCATCATCTGAAGAACTTAACTTCTCATCCTGAAAAGTCAAGTTAGGGGGAGATTGTTGGGAACTGAAGATATGCTAAGTATGGTTAGTACTGCCAGAACAACATTACTACTGCCAGATCAAGTTAGTACTGCTAGTTCAAGAGTTAGTGCTGCCAGAACAAAGATACTACTGCTAGTTCAAGGTTAGTACTGCTAGTTCAATGTTAGTGCTGCCAGAACAAAGATACTACTGCTAGTTCAAGGTTAGTACTGCTAGTTCAATGTTAGTGCTGCCAGAACAAATATACTACTGCTAGTTCAAGGTTAGTACTGCTGAGATATTAATACTGCTGGAACATTGTTAATACTGCTGAACAAAGTTAATACTGCTGGTATATTACTACTGCTGGAATATCATTAATGCTGCTGATCAAATGTTAGTACTGCTGGTGTCTTACGAAAACTGTTAGTACTGCTTGGGCATATCAAACTTAATACTGCTGGAGATTGTTAGTACTGCTCATGAAGAATGAAGGTTAATACTGCTGAGTTCGTTAAGTTTGGTATGCGATACTTTTGGAGACAAAGAAGGAATTGATCAAGATATGTTTAACGAAGATTTAGAAGATCAAGTTACTTTTGATAGTTATCTTGTAATTATTCAGTATATATATTTGTTGATAGATAGCTATTAAGCAGATAGAGAAAAAGAGAAAAAAGAGACGAGTCAATATACATGATATACGTGTGAAAAAGAATTCAATATCGTTTTCAGAGAGAATTAACCTCAAGGTTTAAGAACCCTATTTCTAGAGAAGTAGAAGTCGTCTTGATTGAGCCTGTTCATCAAGATTGAGGTTTGGTTGTAATCTTGTGAGTCGATTTAGTGAATACACAAAGTGGTGAATTTTCTGTTACATTGTTCTTGATTGTGAGAATTAAAGTTCTTTTCCGCAGATTCTTTAATTCTGAATTCTAAGTGTTTATTGTCTTGTTAAGATTCGATCCTGACAAGTGGTATCAG
The DNA here is from genome assembly GCA_033807775.1 of Saussurea involucrata. NCBI lineage: Eukaryota > Viridiplantae > Streptophyta > Magnoliopsida > Asterales > Asteraceae > Saussurea > Saussurea involucrata. The sequence goes on from JAWVWS010001104.1 coordinate 22,592, forward strand.
AGCTAGTGTTTCTTAGAATTCTACAGTCATTATGGAAAATTCTTTTGAATCAAACAGTACTCTTGTTTCGAAGGTTCCCATGCTCAGACCCAATGAATTTGACATGTGGAAAATTAGAATCAAGCAGTACATTCTGCTTACTGATTATTCCATCTGGGATATCATTGAGAATGGTCCATGTGCTGAAGGAAGAACTGGACCAGATGGCAAAAGACCTCCTCCAAAGACTGATGCAGAGAGGAAAGTCAGACAGATAGAGATGAAGGCCTTAAGCACTCTGCTTTTGGCTATCCCCAATGAGTATCAGCATCAATTTCATCACTGCACTGATGCTCAGATTCTATGGAATGCTTTGGAGAAGAGATTTACTGGCACCAAAAGCACAAAGAGAAATCAAAAGGCAATTCTCAAGCAGCAGTATGAAAACTTTACTTCTACCAAGAATGAGTCTATGACTCAAACTTTTGATAGATTTAATAAGCTGATTGGAGAATTAGCCACTGTAGGAGTCAAGATGGAGGCTGATGATGTCAACAGGAAGTTCTTAAGATCATTGGGTGAAGAATGGACAATGTACACTGTGTCCTTTAGACAGAATGAACAACTGGAAGATAAGGAACTTGATGATCTGTACAATGATCTTAGAGTCTTTGAATCAGAGGTTGAAGCCAAAAAGAAGCCCTCTGGATATGTTCATAATGCTGCACTTCTTTCAGCATCACCTGATTCTACTGCTAACCATGAATCAGTTAGTACTGCTGGTTCAGTTAGTGCTGCTGGTTCAGTCAATCAGGAAAAGTCCAAAGATACAGTACTAGAAGCTTTCTTTTCCAGTCATATAAATTCCTCTTTGATTAATGATGATTTAGAACAGGTTAATTCTGATGATCTTGAAGAGATGGATATAAAGTGGCAGATGGCTATGCTGTCTATGAGAGTGAAGAGATTCATTAAGAGGACAGGGAGAAACAATTTTTCCCAAAGAAGAGAGGATGGTGCTGGATTTGACAAATCCAAATTTGAATGCTACAAGTGTCACAAGATGGGACACTTTTCCAGGGAATGCAGAGGAGGAACATCTCACAACAGCCATCAACAAACTCAGGCTGGAAGTTCCAATCAAAACAGAAGCTCCATTCAAGCTCTTGTTTCTCAACAAGGAATGGGATTTGAATGGAGTGACCAAGCAGAAGAAGCCATCCAAAATCAAGCACTTATGGCTGAAGTTTCATATCTTCCCACTGAGGTAAAATCTAATCTCTGTACTCAAGCTTGTATAGACACTGTTAAAAGGTATAGAGATCACAATCAGGGTATGTGTGATGATCTTAAAAGGTTAGAAAAGGATAGAAGAGACTATGTGTTGATTGTTGAGAGGTTTGAAGAACAGATTAGGGCCTTTCAAGCCAATGAACTTCAACACTCATATGATACTAACTACTGGAAGTGGGAAAAAGGTGGTCTGGAGTTCCAACTGAAAGAGTCTAGGGAAGAGTGTGAGAAATTAAAAGAAGAACTTAAGAAAGTTAAAGCTGATGTTGAAAAGTTTTCAAAAGCTTCTAAAGCCATGGACACAATAATAAATGCTCAAGTCCATGGTAAGATGAAAACAGGCCTAGGATATAATGCCACTCCCCCACCCTACAACAACAACTACATCCCTCCTAGGTCAGACCTTTTAGAAACCTTGGATAGTAAGGACTTATCTGAAGGAGCCACTAGTGTAGACCCATTAGATGCAGTTGTTGTTGAAGATGGATCTGATGGGGAAGATTCTAAGAAGGACAGTGATGAGATCCCATTAGAAAATCACATCAAGACTAATGAGGAAGGTGGAAGTCCTTGGGATAGGAGTAAGGAGATGAAAAGGACTATAAAAGGAAAGAAAGTTCATTACACACAGACCACAGTTGTGAACTCTAATACCTGTGAACAGTGTTCTTGCAGGAAATCTCAAGAGTATAAGCCCCAAAAACATGATAATAAGAGGGGAAATCAAAGGAACTGGAATAACCAGTGGGCACTAAGGCAAGGAGTTGATCTGCAAAAGATTAACAGACCAAAACCTTGCTTTATTTGTGGCAAACTGAATCATCTTGCCAAATACTGTTTCTTCAATCCTATTAACCAAAAGAGAAGTTTTCAAAGAAGTTATCAAAAACCTTCTGGCTATAGGAAGACTACAAGAACAAATGTGGCTAAGAAACAAGCTGAACCAAAAAGCCACATGAAGAAAAAGCCTGAAAAGGAATGTGTTACAATGTGGGTTACAAAAGGCACTAAAAATAATTCTGCTGCTAGCAGTATTAGTACTGCTAACACTGTTAGTACTTCTTCAAGAGTTAGTGCTGCTAGCAGTGTTAATACTGCTAGTAATTCTTCAAAAGTTAGTGCTGTTAGCAGTATTAGTGCTGCTAACACTGTTAGTACTTCCTATTCAGATAATACTGCTGCTAGCAGTGTTAACTATGTTAATACTGCTTCTAGCAGTGTTAACTCTGTTAATACTGCTAACTCTGTTAGTACTGCTGATACTGCTGCTAGTACTGATAGTGCTGCTAACAATACTGTTGCTCCCAGTGTAAGCACTGCTAGCACTGTTAGTACTTCTAAGGTTAATACTGATTCTAGTGCTGCTACACCAATCATATTGACAAAGTACTCCAGTACTGCAGTACCTAAGTTTGAAAATCTCATCAAAACCCAGTGTAAGTACTTTGATGAGCAAGGAAGACCCAAGACCACTTCGGCTTGGGTTCCCAATAAAACTAACTGATTTATCTTGATGTGCAGGGCAACCAACAGCTCAAGGGGAAGAGCATTTGGCATGTTGATAGTGGTTGCTCCAGGCACATGACAGGTAACATGGCCTGCCTCAAAAATTTCAAAAAGATTGATGGAGGACATGTTGCATTTGGAAATAATCCTGCTGGTGGAAAGATAAGTGGTAAGGGTGATGTTTCAAAAGGTAAGATGACCTTTGAAGATGTGTACTATGTTGAGCAATTGAGATACAACCTGTTAAGTGTATCACAGGTTTGTGACAAGAAGCATAGCATATTGTTTACTGATTCTGAATGTATTATCCTTGCTCCTGGATACAAAGTGGTTGATGAAAACATGATACTTCTGAGAACTCCTAGGAAGGATAATGTATATTGTTTAGATTTGGAAAGTGTGTCATCTGGTTCATCCCTAAATTGTTTAGTTTCAAAAGCTTCTTTGGATGAATCATCACTTTGGCACAGAAGGATGTGTCACATGAACTTTAAAACAATGAATAAACTTGTTAAGAATAACCTTGTAAGGGGTTTGCCATCCAAAGTCTATTCATGTGATGATCATTGTGTTGCTTGTCTCAAAGGCAAACAACACAAAACTTCTCATAAGACCAAAGAGATAAACACTATCTCAAATCCTCTTCAACTGTTACATATGGATCTGTTTGGTCCTACTAATGTGATGAGTATTGGCAAGAAATCATACTGCTTAGTTATTGTTGATGATTATTCTAGATTTACTTGGGTATATTTTCTGAGAACTAAAGATGAGACAAGTGGACTGATCAAATCTTTTATTCTCAAAATTGAAAACCAATCAAATCAAAGAGTGAAAGTCATTAGATCAGATAATGGAACTGAGTTTAAAAATTTTGATCTAAACACCTTTTGTGAAGAAAAAGGAATTGAGAGACAATACAGTGCTCCTAGGACTCCACAACAAAATGGTGTTGCTGAGAGAAGGAATAGGACACTGATTGAGGCTGCTAGATCTCTGTTAGCTGATTCAAAGTTACCAATTACTTTTTGGGCAGAAGCAGTTAATACTGCCTGCTATGTTCAAAACAGAGTTTTAGTTGTAAAGCCTAAAAACAAGACACCTTATGAGCTTTTCCATAAAAAGAAACCATATATTGGATTTTTCAAACCATTTGGATGTCCTTGTACTATTCTCAATACCAAATCTCACTTAGGTAAGTTTGATAGCAAAGCAGATGATGGTTTTCTTGTTGGGTATTCATCTCAGAGTAAGGCCTACAGAGTTTTTAATACCTCTTCTAGAATAATTGAAGAAAGTGACAATGTCAAATGCAATGAGAACACACCAAATCCTATTGGTTCAGGTCCTAATTGGCTATTTGACATTGATTCACTCACTAATTCTTTGGGTTTCAGTAGTGATGTATATGCAGGACAAAGGGATACACCAACATCAGAACATAGAATTCAATCTGTGATATTTCCACTCCCTTCCATTGATCCTGTTGAATTCTGTGAACAACAAGAGGAGGCTGAACCTATTCAGAATGAAGAAGAGAGGAGAGCAGAGGAAAATCAGTCTTCAGGTCCAAATTCCAGAGAATCTGAGGTGACTGAAGAAGCAGAAACAAATCCAGAATTAAATGAGTCAAATCTGGATGAGAACATACAAGAGGAAGCTGGTCATCCAACAAGAACTCAAAAAAATCATCCTCCTGAGTTGGTGATTGGAGATATTGCATCTCCCTTGATGACTAGAAAGCAAAGCAGACTCCAAGAGTTGCAAGAGCAGCAAAATACAGTTAATACTGTTCTTACTTGCTTTCTATCCCAGATTGAGCCCAAAAAGGCTTATGATGCTATGAAAGACCCAAGCTGGATAGAGGCAATGCAAGAGGAGCTGCTACAGTTCAAATTACAGGATGTTTGGGACTTGGTAGACCTTCCAAAAGGTCATAGAGCAATTGGCACCAAGTGGATTTTCAGGAACAAGAAGGATGACAGAGGGATTGTGATCAGAAACAAAGCAAGACTGGTTGCACAAGGGTACACTCAGGAAGAAGGAATAGATTATGAGGAAGTCTTTGCTCCTGTGGCAAGGATTGAAGCAATCAGGTTATTTCTAGCCTATGCCTCATACATGAAGTTCAAAGTGTACCAAATGGATGTCAAAAGTGCATTTCTGTATGGAAGTATTGAGGAAGAAGTATATGTCTGTCAACCCCCTGGATTTGAGAATCCATTGCACCCTGACAGAGTATACAAGTTGAAGAAGGCTCTTTATGGTTTGCATCAAGCCCCAAGAGCATGGTATGACACCCTGTCTACCTATCTCTTGAAAAATGACTTTGAAAGAGGAGTAATTGACAAGACCCTGTTTATCAAGAGGAGAAAGAAAGACACATTACTTGTTCAGATCTATGTGGATGACATCATCTTTGGATCCACCAATGATCAAATGTGTAAAGAGTTTGAGGAGTTAATGCACAAAAGCTTCAAGATGAGTTCCATGGGAGAACTTACTTTCTTTCTTGGGCTTCAGGTAAAACAAAGGAAAGATGGGATTTTTATTAGCCAATCCAAGTATGTGAAAGACATCCTGGACAAGTTTGGTTTATCAGACTCAAAGCCAGCAAGCACACCTATGGAGACACACAAACAGCTCACTGCTGATCTTGAGGGGGAGGATATGGATGTCCATCATTACAGATCAATGATTGGATCTCTCATGTATCTCACAGCCTCTAGACCAGATATTATGTTTTCAGTTTGTGTTTGTGCCAGATTTCAAGTTACACCAAAGCAATCACATCTTCATGCAGTCAAGAGAATTTTCAGATATCTAAGAGGGCAACCTAGACTAGGTCTCTGGTATCCTTATGAATCATCTTTTGACTTGCTTGCAAACTCAGATAGTGACTTGGGTGGAGCTAACATGGATAGGAAGTCTACTTCAGGTGGATGTCAGTTTTTGGGTACAAGACTAGTATCTTGGCAGTGTAAGAAACAAACCACAGTGTCCTTATCTACCACAGAGGCTGAGTACATAGCTGCTGCAAGCTGCTGCTCTCAGGTTCTATGGATTCAGAATCAGATGTTGGACTATGGGGTAACATTTCTTCACACTCCAATCTTCATTGATAACAACAGTGCTATTAGCATTGTTAATAATCCAGTCAAACACTCAAAAACAAAGCATATAGAGATCAGGTATCACTTTATAAGAGATTGCAATGAAAAGAAATTAATTCAGGTTGCTAAAGTTCATACAAATGACCAGTTTGCTGATCTATTCACAAAAGCTTTTGATGTGGGTAGATTCACCTTTTTGGTAACAAGTGTGGGCATAATCAACCTAGAATAAATTCATGACTTTCTGTTTTTATACCTGTATTTCTTCATATATTTGGTGCTACTAACTCTCTTTCTCAGAATCCTCTGTTTCCCTCAGATTACCAAGTGCAGAAAAGTGTAAGTGTAGTTACTACTGCCGGTGCAGAGTTACTACTGCCAGTGTTCTAGTAATTAATACTGCTCAGTAGTTAATACTGCTAAGTAGTTAATACTGCCCTTGCAGTTAATACTGCTAAGTGATTAATACTGCTCTGCAGTTAATACTGCTAAGTAGTTAATACTGCTCTTGTAGTTAATACTGCTTTGTAGTTAATACTGCAGGTGTGGTTAATACTGCTTTGCAGTTAATACTGCTCAGTAGTTAATACTGCTAGTGCACAGTTAATACTGCCAATGAGTCGTTAATACTGCTTAGCAGTTAATACTGCTTGTGTAGTTAATACTGCTTGTGTAGTTAATACTTCTCAGTAGTTAATACTGCTTTGCAGTTAATACTGCTCAGTAGTTAATACTGCTAGTGCACAGTTAATACTGCTTAGCAGTTAATACTGCTTGTGTAGTTAATACTGCTCAGTCGTTAATACTGCTTATGTCGTTAATACTGCTTTTGAAAATCTAGGGCAAATACTGCTATAAATACCCCTGTTTGCCCGCCAAAGTTCATAACGTCTCTTCGCATTAACTTCTTCTCTCTCTCGTTCTAACCCCTTCTCCCTAGAATCTCTGTGTTTTCTTTACAAATCCTCAGGAAGCACAACGATTATGGAGTTTGTCGACGAGCATAATGAGATTGCAATGCTTCAGAAGCCGAAGCAGGCCGAAGGATTTCATGAAATTGTGGATTTTCTCAAGTCCACTCATATTTCGTATGCCCTAACGGTGAATCCGACAATATACATCGAGCATCAGACGCAATTCTGGGCCAATGCCACCGTAGAATCCGAAGATGGGCATAAAGTCATTCAAACAAGGGTATGTGACAAACCCTTGAAAGTTTCAGAAGAACTCATTCGCATCACTCTTCGACTAAATGATGCCTCAGGTATATCTTCTATTCCCAAAGAAGAACTCTTCTCAACTTTACAAAGAATGGGGTATGAAGGTCCCATTGGAGTTTTTAAATTCTACAAGTCAAAGTTTTTTACTCAATGGAGATTCTTTGTTCATACCCTAATGCATTGTATTTCAAAGAAAACTACTGGATGGAGTGAGTTCAGCAGTACTATTGCTTATGCTCTAGTCTGCTTAGCCACTAACAGGAAGTTTAATTTTTCTCAAATGATTTTCAATGATCTTGTGGCAAACCTGGAATCCAAAAAGCGTTTCTATATGTATCCAAGGTTTGTTCAGGAAGTAATTACCAAGGAATTGACGGATATGCCTCAATTTGATGAGGTATATGTGCCAAAATCCCCTAAAGGGAAGGTTTTTTCAAATATGAAAAGACTTCCTAGGGACTCGGAAGGAGTTGACACACCATTGTTCTCTACAATGATGGTTGTGTCCCACACATTTGAAGGTATGGCATCAGGGTCAAGGCCCTCATTAGACACACCCGCTGATGACCAATCCCAACCTTCCATCACAAAAGAAATCCCTCAGTCCATTCTTGAACGACCCACTCCCACAATAACCAAAAAGTTTTAAAGAAGAAAGGTACACAAGGTTCCTTCCCTTGATGTATCTCATAAGAGCCCGAAGCCTTTAAGCCCTCTGTTGGAGCATTCTCCAATGGAGAATATCGAAAGGGAAACCACAGGGGTGTCTCCCAACCCCAAGAAGGTGCTCACTAAGGAGAAGGTTGAGCATGTGAGTCGCAAGGCTGCCACTACTTCTGGTAGCAAAGAGAAGGCCAGTGGTAAAATAACTAAGCCCTTCCTCACGGCAACTCAGGGTGAGAAATCATCAAGAGGTCCGAGGTGCCAAGAAACCAAGGGGGTAGGTAGTGCTTTTGCTAGGCAAGAGACACCTGCTAAAATTTCCAATGATCCTTTAAGGGAGGTAAAAACTCCTAAACAGGGTGAGGATAGATATACGTACGAGGAATTGATGGAAACTATTGCAAATATCAACATTGAGGTCATGGATCAGAAAAAGGAAATTGATGAACTAAAGAAAGTGGCCCTCTATCAAAACTCACAGCTTGAGAAGCAAAGGAAGATGATCACTAAGTTGATGCACAGAAAGAAGAAAGCTCAGTTTGTCCTTAGGAGAAGAAACCCTACCAATGATGCTTCCAAAAAGGGGGAGTTAGACTCTGATCTAAACATGGAGGAGGCAAACATTGAGGGGGAGTATGAGTATAAGGTTGAGGGGGAGACTGAGAAGAAAGCAGAATCTGTTCCTACAGTAACTAAAGCAGAGATTGATGAAGAGATATATGGGATTGTGAAGGACAGTGCCGAAGCAGCAGTATTAAAGGTCATAAAAGAAGCAGTAACAGCTATAGCAGTAGAAATGGTTACTGCTGCTGAAAAACAAAAGGCAGCAGAAACTGTTAGTGCTGCTAAGAGCCAGAAAGAAGAAACAGCTGAAACCACTCCTGAAGCTGTTAAATCTTTCAAAAGAACAAAGAGGCCAAGAACAAAGTCAATAGCCTCAAAGAAGAAAGATATAAAGAAGCCAAGGGTGGATCCAACTGTAGAAGAAGCCCAGGAGGAAGCAGTGAAAGAGAAATCTGATCCAAAAGTTGCTGAAGAAGTGGCAACTTCATCAGGTCAACCAAGCAATGTACAATCACAATCAAATGCTCAATGTGATGTGTATATAACTGTGGTTGATACTAATCCAATCAAGACTACACCATTGTCTTCCATGCCTCCTGAGATCATCTTCTGGGACACATTGAAAGATGGAAGAAAGGAGTTGATCAGAATCAAAAGGGCAGATGGAAAGTTTGAAGTTTGTCCTACTTGGGGAAAACTTATCAGAACATGCTCTAGATCTGACTTGGAAGAGATGTTCAAGGTGGGAATGAGGCTATATGGAAACATGCTGACAGAGCAAGGTATGTCTATCACCAAGATGGTTCTTGAATACTTGTGCTTAATGTTCAAACCAGAAGCAGTTCAGTATTTGATGGCAAGGAATTTTCAAGTCATTACCAACTGGATGCTCATTGAGAATTGTGGAGTGTATGTCATCTCTCTTGACAATACATTTCATGAATATTATTTGGTGGATGTTGTATACAAGCACAGCATGAAAAAGTTGAATGGAATGCTGCATGCTAAGTTGGTGAGTGACAAAGACTCTAAGATGGCAAGATACCTTGTAAAAAGGATTCTCAATCAAAGTCTGGGATTGGATCCAAATTTATGCGTTGATGATTAGGTTTTGGAAGCATCATCTGAAGAACTTAACTTCTCATCCTGAAAAGTCAAGTTAGGGGGAGATTGTTGGGAACTGAAGATATGCTAAGTATGGTTAGTACTGCCAGAACAACATTACTACTGCCAGATCAAGTTAGTACTGCTAGTTCAAGAGTTAGTGCTGCCAGAACAAAGATACTACTGCTAGTTCAAGGTTAGTACTGCTAGTTCAATGTTAGTGCTGCCAGAACAAAGATACTACTGCTAGTTCAAGGTTAGTACTGCTAGTTCAATGTTAGTGCTGCCAGAACAAATATACTACTGCTAGTTCAAGGTTAGTACTGCTGAGATATTAATACTGCTGGAACATTGTTAATACTGCTGAACAAAGTTAATACTGCTGGTATATTACTACTGCTGGAATATCATTAATGCTGCTGATCAAATGTTAGTACTGCTGGTGTCTTACGAAAACTGTTAGTACTGCTTGGGCATATCAAACTTAATACTGCTGGAGATTGTTAGTACTGCTCATGAAGAATGAAGGTTAATACTGCTGAGTTCGTTAAGTTTGGTATGCGATACTTTTGGAGACAAAGAAGGAATTGATCAAGATATGTTTAACGAAGATTTAGAAGATCAAGTTACTTTTGATAGTTATCTTGTAATTATTCAGTATATATATTTGTTGATAGATAGCTATTAAGCAGATAGAGAAAAAGAGAAAAAAGAGACGAGTCAATATACATGATATACGTGTGAAAAAGAATTCAATATCGTTTTCAGAGAGAATTAACCTCAAGGTTTAAGAACCCTATTTCTAGAGAAGTAGAAGTCGTCTTGATTGAGCCTGTTCATCAAGATTGAGGTTTGGTTGTAATCTTGTGAGTCGATTTAGTGAATACACAAAGTGGTGAATTTTCTGTTACATTGTTCTTGATTGTGAGAATTAAAGTTCTTTTCCGCAGATTCTTTAATTCTGAATTCTAAGTGTTTATTGTCTTGTTAAGATTCGATCCTGACAATATTGCTAGTAAGTGCCCCACAGCCACCAAAGCTGAAAAGATAGCTAAGGTGAAGATTGCCCCCAAGGCAAAGAAGACCACTGAAGTTAAGAAATTAACCAAATTGAAGACTGACAAAGCTGAATCTTCAAATGCTGCGAAGATTGTTGAACCTTCCATTCCAACTACTTCCACTGACAAAAGTGTACACATGGTTAAGTGGGTACCCAAGAAAAACTAATCTTACTTTGTGATGCAGGTTAAGAAGGGTATCTGGTATCTCGATAGCGGATGCTCTAGACACATGACTGGAAAGAAAAGCCTGCTCGCTGAATACAAGGAAGAGAAGGGTCCCTCTATGACTTTCGGTGGAAATGGAAAAGGACATACCCGAGGGTTTGGTTTACTCTCTAATGGTACAACCACCTTCAGAAGAGTCGCATATGTTGAAGGGCTGAAGCATAATCTGTTAAGCATCAGTCAGCTTTGCGACAAGGATAACAAGGTAATCTTTACCAAGGAATCCTGCTTTATCACTGACAAAAAGGAGAAGATAGCTCTCAGCGGTTATCATTTGGAAAATGTTTATGTAATAAACATGGACTCAACCACCACTGAGAACTCCTGTTTCTTCTCAAAAGCCTCATCTGATGTCAACTGGCTATGGCATAAGAGGCTCTCTCATCTGAATTTCAAGACACTAGACACTCTTTCTTCAAAAGAGTTAGTTACTGGTCTACCTCAGCACTCATACGCCAAAGAGTCTTTACGTTCAGCGTGTGAGAAAGGGAAGCAGGCCAAATCAAGCTTTAAGTCAAAGCAAGTCTCCTCAGTGTCAACTCCTCTACAACTACTCCATATGGATTTGTTTGGCCCTGTTAACAAACAATCCATCGCTGGAAAGAAATATACACTGGTCATAGTTGATGAATTCTCTCGTTATACATGGGTTATGTTTCTCCGTTCCAAGAGTGACACCCCTGAAGAACTCATCACCTTTGTTCGGAAGATGGAAACCCTGATCATGGGACTGAATTCAAAAACAGTTCTCTTGATTCCTTCTTTGAGAGTAAGGGTATTTCTCATAACTTTTCTTCAGTGAGAACACCGCAACAAAATGGAGTCGCTGAAAGAAGAAATAGAACAATTATTGAAGTTGCACGTTCAATGCTCAGCGATTCTCACCTGCCTACTCAGTTTTGGGCAGAAGCTGTCAACACCGCTTGTTTTACGCAAAACAGGTCGCTGATAGTCAAAAGATTCAATAAAACAGCCTATGAACTTTTTCATGGGAGAAAGCCTTCAATAAGCTTTCTTCATATCTTTGGATGTCAGTGTTTCATACTGAACAACAGAGATGCCCTTGGAATGTTTGATCCTAAGGCTGATGATGGAATCTTTCTTGGATACTCCTCAGTCTCCAAAGCCTTCAGAGTCTTCAATCGAAGAAGACAAATTGTTGAAGAAATAATTCACGTCACGTTTGACGAATCCCGTTCAGCGAACTCTAAACCGTCCGCTGATTCTGAAGAACTGAATCAATGGATGTTTTCTCATCTTGGTGATTCAGAAGATATTCCCACTCCTCGTGCTCATACAGTTGAAGATGATGGTCCTACTATCATTCCAAATATGCAGAATAGTGAAGCTGAAACATCATGGGTCTCAGTTGTTCCTATAAACACTATACCTGCTTCTGAACCCAATGTCTCAGACATTCCATCTACTTCTCAGCAATCAGTGAATATAATGACAACTGCATGCATTCCTCTCTTGGCTGATACTCCAGACGTCGCTGAAGCTTCATCTTCAGCTCCTCCAATTCAGGTTGAGTCAGCGTCTCACGCACCGGCTCAGCGATGGACTGTAAATCACCCAATTGATCAAATTCTTGGTGATCCAAACGCTGGTATTCAGACTCGATGAAGTGCAGGTAATATTTGTTTATTTGTTAATTTTATTTCTCTAACTAAACCAAAGAAAGTAGATGATGCCCTCAAAGATCCAAACTGGGTCAGCGACATGCAAGAAGAGCTGACTGGATTTGAAAGAAACAAAGTTTGGAAACTTGTTCGAAGACCAACTGACAAAACAGTGATAGGCACTAAATGGGTCTATCGAAACAAGTTGGACGAACATGGAACTGTAACCCGCAACAAGGCTCGACTTGTTGCTCCGGGATACAGACAAGAGGAAGGTATAGACTACGACGAAACATTTGCTCCAGTAGCAAGATTAGAATCTATTCGTCTACTCTTAGCATACGCTGTACACAAAGACTTCAAAGTATATCAGATGGATGTTAAGTCAGCGTTTCTAAATGGAAAGCTGAATGAAGAAGTCTATGTGGAACAACCTCCAGGATTCTCAGATCCTAAGCGTCCAGGTTATGTTTATAAACTGGATAAGGCACTTTATGGCTTAAAGCAAGCTCCACGTGCATGGTATGACACACTTTCTACTTATCTCCATATTGAACAATTTGAGCGAGGTAAAATCGACAAAACTCTATTTTTCAGGAAAGTAAAAGGTCATATCATTCTTGTTCAGATATATGTTGATGACATTATATTTTGCTCTACTAACCCTGATCTTTGTACTCGTTTCACTGATAGAATGAAAGATGAGTATAAAATGAGCATGATGGGTGAACTACCATATTTCCTTGGTCTTCAGATAAAGCAAAATGAGAAAGGAACTTTCATTAATCAGGGAAAGTATGTTAAAGATATGCTGAAGAAATTCGACTTAACTGAAAGTTCAGCTATGAAAACCCCTATGGCACCTCCGCTGACACTAGACAAGGATTTAAAAGGAGTTCCTGTCAATGTCACGCTGTACGGTGGGATGATCGGCTCACTGTTATATCTTACAGCTAGCCGACCCGATATTATGTATGCAACATGTTTGTGTGCACGATATCAAGCTGAACCTAAGATATCTCATATGAAAGCTGTAAAGCGAATTTTTCGATATCTTAAGGGTACAACGAATCTAGGTCTTTGATATCCCAAAGACTCAGGATTCGATCTAATCGCCTATTCAGATAGTGATTTTGCAGGTTGCAAAATGGATAGGAAAAGCACCACAGGAGGATGTCAGCTCTCGGGTGGAAAGATGGTAAGTTGGACAAGTAAAAAGCAAAACTCAGTGTCCACCTCCACAGCTGAAGCTGAGTATGTAGCCGCTGGAAGCTGTTGTTCTCAGGTCTTGTGGATGAGAAATCAACTACTGGACTATGACCTTCAGCTCTCAAATATTCCAATCTATTGCGACAGCACAAGTGCCATCGCTATAGCCAATAATCCAGTACTACACTCAAAGACAAAACAAATCGAAATCAGGTATCACTTTATCAGAGATCATGTGATGAATGGTGATATAGAACTTCATTTTATCCCAAATGACTATCAGTTAGCTGATATGTTCACCAAACCTCTTGATGACACAAGGTTCAACTTTCTCATCAGCGAGCTTGGAATGCTGAAATTTGAAGAGTAAAATCTTCAGCGATTCACATTTGATCAGTAATAGGATAAAACCAGCTTGTATAACCCATTCTATCATTCTCTCTCTGAATAAACTTGATTCGCTGATATCAAGGTATGTTTTATCTCTCTGACAAATCGCATGTAAATGCAAGATTTCAAAATAAATTACATCGCTGAATATCTCTTCTTTATCAGCGATACTTTGAAATTTCTAAAACCAACACTGATATTTCTATTCAGTGCTTCATGTTTTCAAAAGTGTCCCTGAGTTTTCAAAACCTCTGAGACATCCAAGAATGTGAAAGGACAGTTGTGACGTCATTACAACGGATAAACCCTGGCACGTACTTCTTTCTGACACACGTTTGCACGTTTCGTTTACTCGCCAATCAAATGCAAACACGTGTCCGTGTCATGATGAAAATCTTTTCCCGCTCAAGATTTTCTCTCACTCTAATCTCTATATAAACTCATTATGGGTTTATATTTTTCTTTTACGCGAACTTCTTCTCCAAGCTAAGAAAAAGAATTTACTGTTGCATTTGTGCTCTCAAGTTTTTCAAGAACTTCATCTTCTTCAACGAACCAGGTTAATAATTCTCTTATTTTACCTGTTTCTTCAAACTTGTTAATGATCTTCTCTTTGTTTTCACAAGATCAAACAAAAGAACCATTTTAAAATGAAATCATTTCTTTCATGGTTTTATGAACACAACCTTTCATGGTTGTTCTTCAAGTTTAAAACGCAAAATCTTAAACTTGTTCTTCATACGTTTTTCCAGAATCCCAATCTTTAAAAGAAACTGGAAAACAAGATTTTCTTTGGGTTTGCATTTCGTTTTCCAAAAACAAGAAAAACCCTAATCTTCATTAAGACATTACTGTCTGAATGAAATGGACAAAATTTGAACCATCTTATTGGAAAATCTTTCCACATTAAGATTAATCTTATTTGTTAATCTTTGGTTGATCTGATAATACAGAAAATGGCATCTTCTGACATTTCCAAGAACACCATCGCTGAGAATACTGCTGCTGATAATTGATAACGCCACTTTTTGGCGTTATTTTCGGTTCTCAAACCAATGAGATTGGCTTGTGTTCAAGTAAAAAGGCGTATATTTTATGGTTTATGCAGTGAATTATACAGGTTATCTAAGAGGCGGAAATCATCGAGAAAAGAAGCTAAAAAGAGCCCAAATCGAGTCCAAAACGAAGCCTAACGGAAGCCCAAAAGTCAAGCCCAAGAACCGCGAACCAGAAAATGTCCCACGTAGCCGAAATGACACGCGCGACTTACCACGCGACTTACAAGTCGCGTGGCAAGGGCGTAACCCACTGTTTCGCGATTTTCAGTATTTTAATTCGGGTTTTAGGTCACTTTTCGATACGCAACTTACACACGACGGCCATAGCAGTTCCGGGGGCGATTTTCAGAGCCGAGTGACACCCGTTGGAGCCACGATAGAGGGAGGATCAGATACACGTTCATCACGCGAAGTAGAGACGAGCACGATAGAAGGGAGTAACCATTCCATTTACAGTTACCACGATTATCATGTCTACATACTTGTTTCCATCTTTTTCTATTGTGTTTGAATCCACCACCGACATGAACTAACCGGTTCATGTTGGGGGTTGAAATGAATGTGGTTTAAGCTTGTAAACAGATGACCTAAGACCTTTATTAGTTTTCCTATTTTAATGAATGAATGCAATTTGGTGTTTAATGTTGTTTTGAGATTAGCTACCTTACAATTGTTTTATTGCTTTCAATTTATGTTCGAGAGAAGTAATTGAGAAATAGAATTAGGAATTGCATGCCTAAGGTAAGAAAGGATAGAGATATACCGAGTAAGTCTTAGTCCCGTTTGAATCTTAAGCTTAATGCGTTTTGAACCCTATATGTTGAGATCGAAAGATAAAACTTATGTTTTCAAAATAGAAATCACGGTTGCTTGAAAAAGAACCATGCTTTGCAAATAAAATCGTTGTAACTTGAGAAATAACAATGATTAGATAAAGATTGGGTATTCATTGATAGGAATAACTGATATTTGAATTGGGTCAGATGTTTGTATGCGAGAACCACAGGATTTCCAACCCTCAACTGTTTTCTCTATCTGAATTCCAAAGCTGTTCATTGTCTGTCTTGTGTTTGATTTATTTTCTGCAATAGTAGTTTAATACCAACCTCTCAATTTTCGATAGTTCAGTTAATATCAATTATAGTAATTGTGATATTTAGTTCCTAGTTCCCCGTGATTCGATACTCGTACTTCTCTAAGTACTATTACTTGACTTCCACCCGTACACTTGCGGTGAGATTCTCGGGGTGTGAAAACCTCGTATCAAGTTTTTGGCGCCGTTGCCGGGGAACTAGTTGTAGCTAATAGCACTACCATCTATAAGCGCTATTAGATTGAGCATTTTTTTTATTTTGCTTTATTCCATCACTTTCAGTTTTTTTGGATTACTGACTTTACTCTCTTTCTTTTCAGGTACCACTTGGTTTATGCCAAGGACGACCCGAGGAAAAGAGATTGAAGAATTCGATCCAGAGATTGAAAGAACCGCTCGTCGCCTATGTCAAGAGACCAAAGTTAAGCGACAATTACAAATGGGTGACGAGAGACCTGTCAACGAGAGACCATCGCGCAACGATCCTCCACCTCCACGCAATAACAATCCACCACCACCTCCGGAAAGGGTACCTATGCGGTCGTTCGCCGATCCTAACGTGGCGGTGGCACGCATAGGCATCCAAGCGCCCGCAACTGGGGCGAATTACTTTGAGCTTAAGCCAAGTACCATCATGATGGTACAGCAAAACCAATACGGAGGGACGCCGACAGAAGATCCTCATGCACACCTTCGGGCATTTGAACGGATATGCAATACGTTCAAGATTAATGGCATTAACGAGGACGCGATCAAGCTGAGATTGTTTGGATTTTCACTCAAGGGCCGAGCCGAGACATGGACCGAGAGTATCCAGCCCGATTCAGTCACTACATGGGCACAACTAAAGGCCGCTTTCCTTCAAAAATTCTTCCCGCCAAGTCGAACCGCCCAACTAATGGCCGAAATCACACATTTCACGCAATGGGATCAAGAAACGCTATATGAGGCTTGGGAGCGCTACAAGGACATGATCAAGAAGTGTCCTCATCACGGGTTGCAAGGTTGGGTGATTATTCATACCTTCTTCAGTGGACTTCACCCGCAGTTTAAAAATGACATCACTGCTGCCGCGGGTGGAGCACTGATGGATAAATCATATGAGGAAGCGTGCGAGCTGATCGAAAATCTGGCCGGACATAGTTTTTCCACTCCGAGATCAGCGGTAAGAAGAGTTGCAAGTGTGCAAGAAAGTAATGAGCTGAATGAATTGAAAGCTCAACTAGCCTTTATCACAAATCGGCTGAATAGAGGAAATCCTCAAGAACCTGATCAGGTTCAATTTGTGCAAAACCGGAACCAACCGAGAAACGACCCTTTCTCGAATACTTATAACGAGGGGTGGAAAAGCATCCCAATCTTCCATGGAATCAGCCCGGTCAACCACAGCAAGGTAATTTGTCTAACTCTTCTAATTTTTCTCATACTAATAATGTGTACCGTCCTCCAGGTTTTAATCAAAGAAACGAAGGATCATCCGGAGAGAAGAAACAGGGACTCGAAGACATGATGATGAAGTTCATGTCGAAAATGGACAGCACAGTCGAGGGATTAGCAAGCACGATCAACACGGTGAAAGCCGCAACTGATCAAAATACAGCCTCAATCAAGATTCTCGAGAGGCGAGTGGGGCAGATTTCTGAGGCCCTACAAAACCGACCTCCCGGTACTTTCCCAAGTCAACCCGAAAAGACTAACCGGGAACATTGCAACGCCATTTATCTGAGAAATGGCAAGGAGCTGAATGGGGAGCCGACAAGAGAGACCGATCCAAAGGAGAAAGAGGTCGAGATCATAGACATGACTGAGCTAGAGACTGAAGAAGAGGTCGTCGTCGAAGAGAGCAAGAAGCCGAAGGAGAAAGAAGTGACACCACCGACCAAGCCGGAGTACAGAGCGTGCCATATCTGAACAGACTGAGAAATAGGAAGGATGATGTTAATTTTTCGAAATTTATTGATGTTTTTAAAAAGTTAACCATTAACATCGCTTTTGCAGATGCGTTGGCACAAATGCCCTCCTACATGAAGTTCATGAAAGAGATCCTGTCAAAGAAAAGGGCACTTGATCACCAGGCCACCGTTGCACTCACTGAAGAGTGCAGCGCGATTTTCCAAAATAAGCTTCCCCCGAAGCTTAAAGATCCAGGGAGTTTTTCGATCCCTATTCAGATTGGGGAGTTTAATTTTAATAAAGTTTTATGTGATTTAGGGGCAAGTATTAACCTGATGCCTCTTTCTTTTTTCAGGAAACTTGGATTGGGCGAGGTGAGTCCAACGTTCATGACGCTCAAGCTTGATGATCGATCAATAAGATACCCGTACGGCCTGATTGAGGACGTGCTGATAAAGGTGGGAAAATTCTATTTCCCGGTGGACTTCGTGGTCATAGACATAGATGAAGATGAAGAGGTCCCATTGATATTGGGAAGATCGTTTCTAGCCACAAGCCGAGCATTGATCGACATGGAGGAAGAAGAGATTACCTTCAGAGTTGGCGGCGAGAGAGTGATATTCAAGATGTTCGAGAAAGTGGAAGATCGAAGAAAAGAGGAACTCGGAGCTGATAAAGGAAGGCCAAAGGAGGAACAATCCGCGGGGAATCGCAAGTGTGGGCGATTCGAGTCAGCGGATACCAAGCCGAGCTGAAACCACATAGTCGTGCCACGACTTTAAATAAGGCGCTGGGTGGGAGGCAACCCACCAAAGTTTGTTTCCTTTTATTATTTTTAGTTTGAGTGTGTTTTTATTTCCGAAAAAACCATAAAAATCGAAAATTTGAAAAACCAAAAATAGCTGGAACAGGGACATACGCGACTTGCCACGCGGTTTGCATACCGCGCAGCAAGCCGCGGGACCCTCTGTTTGTTTTCTGAAACAGTAGGTTACGCGCTTTTGCCACGCGACTTGCAAGTCGCGGGCTAAACCGCGGGAGTCCCTTGTGCCCTGTTCGTTTTTCGTGTAGTTTTTATTCCTTTCTTGCTTTGTGTGTTTCATTTTCATGTTTCTTTTTGTCGTGTGTTTTGTGCTTTGATTTCCTTTATTTTGCATGTTCTCTCTATCTCCTCCGATTGATGCCCAACCTTTCAAGAATCCCCCTTCATCCGGGAAAACAGGTATGTTCTAATTCGTTTTGCTAAACGAGTGGTGTAAGATGTTTGTTCGTGTTAGTTAAACGAGATGCAACAAACCTAAGCTTCACTTAGGCTTGGGGTGCCTCATCTTTCACATCTACACACTCAATTCTTTAGACCCTGTGCAAACCTCGGTTCTACCAAGGTTTGGGGTTGGCTTTTATTGGCAAACCTAGGCCACGGCCTAGGTTTGGGGTGCCCATTTTAGAAACTTTGGGATTTCTTTTGCTTGCTATGTAATGCCTTGCCCGCCCTTTTGATAACTGTAATAACTGCACAATGACTCGAGTCGCATCACCTACGACTTTACTTGCACATTGGGGACAATGTGTGGGTAAGGTTTGGGGTTGCCCAATCGGGCCCAAGTTATGCACGTAGATTTCCTGCACTTCTAAGTGTCTAGATCATAATAGCTATTTTTTTGTTTTGAATGATTGAGACCAACCATTGTGGGAAGAATCTTGTGATAGTGACGTGACCGTTAGGGAAGGACCGGGAAAGGACATGACTAGGGACATTAGTGGAGACCAACCGATAGTGAGTTTTGAGCCTAAAATACGTTTTTCATTTCGAGGGATTCATACACTTAAGTCACATACACTTTTTCGAATTCTTTGTCGTGAATGTAGAATGATCTCACTACATTATTGCATTAAGTAGCAAAGACGAACCTCGGGATATTGGGTAAGGGTATAGTAGACCACATCGTGTGGACCTTAAGATATGATTCCAGGCATTGTGTGTTTTGTTTTAACCTGTTTTAGCTATCGTTACCTTTTACCCTTCTGTGTGTATCCATAACCCCCTTTGCAGCCAAACACGCACCTTAATTCTTTCTAAACCCACCATTAAACCTTTAGCCAAAAGCCTTAGCCAACCCCTATCCGAAAGTGTGTAAATCAAAGGCAGTGATGAACTACGAAAGATAGAGCAGAAAAGAATAGAACAGGCCAGTCATGAGAATTAAACGGGTCAATGAAACCCAAGAAATAGAAAAGAGGGCCAATGATGCCCCACTGAAAAAAAAAAGAGAGAATAAATACAGTATTTAGATAGCACTTAGAGCTGCATAATAAGTGAGTCAGAGTGACTCCAAGAGTGACAAATAGGGCCAAGTGATAGAAAGTGGAAGAGAAAGATCATAATTGCGAATGATTGACACACCGAGGACCTTTGATCCTTTTACCCTTCGTTTCTAAGCCTTAACCTTAGCCTCGTTATAACCCTTGTAAAGACCTGGATGATCTTTTGGAAAACGTGATTAGAGTCTACGAATACCTCTACTGATATTCCTTGTCTTGCTACTTGATTCCTTCTGAGATCAATCTTTTGGACACTTGTGCGTCTTTCATGTTAGTTGTCATGAAATTATTGCGTATTCTTGTACATAACCTCCATAACATGACAACATGTGCGATAACCTAGGTTCGAGTGCAAAGAGAGTATCCCGTGAGGTAGGGTCGAGGCGAAATGTTTTCCCTAGTATGTTCGGCCCTAGTCTAACCTTAATGTAATCGGAACAGTCACGAGTTCAACTCTCAATAGAAGGTCATAGATCGGACAAAATAAGGATGAGGCGAGAGTGAGATAGATATTCACGGGTACGGGAAATCACCGGTGCATCACTTGGTACCGATTGGGAATTGTGCAGTCATTATTTTTTCACAGATATATGCTTTTATTCTGTTTTTATCGCTAATTTGCTTGGGGACAAGCAACGCTCGGTTTGGGGTTGTTGATAACGCCACTTTTTGGCGTTATTTTCGGTTCTCAAACCAATGAGATTGGCTTGTGTTCAAGTAAAAAGGCGTATATTTTACGGTTTATCTAGTGAATTATACAGGTTATCTAAGAGGCGGCAATCATCGAGAAAAGAAGCTAAAAAGAGCCCAAATCGAGTCCAAAACGAAGCCTAACGGAAGCCCAAAAGTCAAGCCCAAGAACCGCGAACCAGAAAACGACCCACGTAGCCAAAATGACACGCGCGACTTACCACGCGACTTACAAGTCGCGTGGCAAGTGGGGTAACCCACTGTTTCGCGATTTTCAGTATTTTAATTCGGGTTTTAGGTCACTTTTCGATACGCAACTAACACACGACGGCCAGAGCTGTTTCGGGGGCGATTTTCAGAGCTGAGTGACACCCGTTGGAGCCACGATAGAGGGAGGATCAGATACACGTTCATCACGCGAAGTAGATACGAGCACGATAGAAGGGAGTAACCATTCCATTTACAGTTACCACGATTATCATGTCTACATACTTGTTTCCATCTTTTTCTATTGTGTTTGAATCCACCACCGACATGAACTAACTGGTTCACGTTGGGGGTTGGAATGAATGTGGTTTAAGCTTGTAAACAGATGACCTGAGACCTTTACCAGTTTTCCTATTTTAATGAATGAATGCAATTTGGTGTTTAATGCTGTTGTGAGATTAGCTACCTTACAATTGTTTTATTGCTTTCAATTTATGTTCGAGAGAAGTAATTGAGAAATAGAATTAGGAATTGCATGCCTAAGGTAAGAAAGGATAGAGATATACCGAGTAAATCTTAGTCCCGTTTGAATCTTAAGCTTAATGCGTTTTGAACCCTATATGTTGAGATCGAAAGATAAAACTTATGTTTTCAAAATTGAAATCACGGTTTCTTGAAAAAGAACCATGCTTTGCAAATAAAATCGTTGTAACTTGAGAAAGAACAATGATTAGATAAAGATTGGGTATTCATTGATAGGAATAACTGGTATTTGAATTAAGTCAGATGTTTGTATGCGAGAACCACAGGATTTCCAACCCTCAACTGTTTTCTCTATCTGAATTCCAAAGCTGTTCATTGTCTGTCTTGTTTTTGATTTATTTTCTGCAATAGTAGTTTAATACCAACCTCTCAATTTTCGATAGTTCAGTTAATAGCAATTATAGTAATTGTGATATTTAGTTCCTAGTTCCCCGTGATTCGATACTCGTACTTCTCTAAGTACTATTACTTGACTTCGACCCGTACACTTGCGGTGAGATTCTCGGGGTGTGAAAACCTCGTATCAATAATACTGCTGAGGAAGTGGAAATCCTCAAGGCTCCTCAGGTCAAGTTCTCTCTTGACAAACTAGATTGGACCAAGGTAAATAACCTCTATGCGCTTCTCGAGTTTCCTCCTCGAAAGCAAGTCACACATCTAGATGATACTGTGAACTTCCTGAAGAACTGTTCCATCTCCACAGCCCTGACCATAACACCTCCTGCACATCAGCTACTGCTATCCCAATTCTGGTACTCTGCCAGACACTCTCAGCTACCTTCAGCCAAAGACCCCTAAAAAATAATTGACTACATCCTCTACGATACTGACTATGGCACCATGAAGATCACCCCTACCATCATTCGCAAAGCCCCCAGCCTTCCCATCGCAACCAAAGAAAAACCCTCCGTTCCCCTCCATAACCACAAGAAAAACTCAGACAGGGAAGCCATCATTGCATTTTTCGATGCAATGGGCTATGTATGGGAAACTGGTAGGGACAAGAAGCCCAAAAAGAAGCTGACCCTCAGCAATCTATTGCTAAAGACTCCTCAGCTCCTCTTGATGGGCTGAAGGAAAGTTCAGTGGTACGCTCTGCCACAGCTGAATAAGCCACCCATTCTATCCCAACTTCAGCGTCTCTAAACGCTGAGGTTACAAACTTGGAATCTACCCAACCTCCTTCAGTCTCTCAAAAGACTGATGAAGCGATTCTCAGCGAATCCAACGTTGAACTCCGCACCGAACCTCCATTCTTATCCTTCGCTTCTCCCTCTACTCATTTGGACTCTACTCCAGTTATCACTGAAGCACCTATCATTCCTCCAGAAGCTAAAGATAATACTCTTCAAGGAGTGATGGGCATAATACCTGCAGAGATGCCCATACGTCCACGCACTTTAGCTGACGACATGTAACTTTTCTCAGGAACCCGAGATTTTGATGAATTCACCAATCCTCCTACAGGTATACACCAACCCCTATACACTGTTACTAAACCCCAAACTTCTGAGCTTTCCTCTGTTCACAAGTTCTTATATGTTATAGGTCCTAATTTGAGAGACATCAACGCCTCTCTGAAGACAATAGAGACGACGCTGACAGGTCTCACTACTACTCTTTACGACAACTCTTCAGCTGTAACAAACGCTGGAGAGAATCGTACAAAGCTGACAATTGTCGTCGAAAAGAATGCCTCCAAAGCTGACTTGGAGAAGGTTGATAAATCACTCACCGACTTTGCCAAAGTTCTCTCTGATATCTACACAGACTACCTCGACATCAAGAAATCAGTTGACACCATGTCCAGCGAGGTCACAACGCTGAAGACATCGGTTGGCACACTCGAAGGTGATATGTCTGCTGTAAAGGCTGATGTCAGTTCAGTAAAAACTGACATGAGTTCTGTGAAGACCAATGTCAATACAATGAAGAATGACATCACTTATATTCAGACATTGTTGCAGAAGATCCTGACCAACACGACCGCCCCTGCACCTGCCCCTGCACCTCCATCTTTTACTACGGCGGATCGTGCTAAACTCGTGAAGATCAATCCTGGTATTTCTGGTCTAGAAACAGATTATCAGCGATTGAAATCTGTGTGGGAATCCCTGGCCAAGAAGACAGGGAAACAACACAAGCTGCTGAATCATCACATTCCTCCCCCACTCATCATGAAAAGAGGGGGAGAAGAGCGCTGAAGACCCTTCCAAGAGCGCTGAAGACCTTTCCCATGATGAATCTATCAGGGGAGAGAAGACTGAAGACCTCACCTTTACTGAAGAAGGTGAGAAGAGAATAGAAGCAGCAGCCGATGGACCTCAGGGAGATGAACACCTTGAGGGAGCCGAGAAGCTTACCTCTGTATCTGAGGGGGAGCAATTCGAAGAAAAAGCTGAAGAAACTGAGTCTGAAGCTGAAGATGAAGAAGCCATCGACTTGTCTGATGATGAACCATCCTCTTCTCCAAAGAATGATGATGATGAAAATGACGATGATGATGACTCTTTTATCGTCAAGCCTGCTCAGAGAATTAAAGATCTTAAAGGGATTCTGATAAATGAACCTTCAGGGGAGCGGACAAAGACAAAGCCATCAGCATCTGAAGGTGACAAGGGCAAAGGAAAGTGTCACTGAAGATGAAAATTTGATGATCTTACTTAAAAAACCGGTTTATCAGGTACACTAATCTTACTCCACATCCCTCCTCTATACACTATCAGTTCTACACTCTCCAAACCTCCATACACTTTATCCCATTCTCTCTCTCTCTGTTCTACCCAAGTTCTTACTCGTAAGATCGTTGTGTTTCAGCTAGTCCTCTCCCCTGTTTGAAGATATCGCTGAAGTTCCTACAGCTGCGACTTCATCAATAATCCCAGCTCCCAACGCTGAAGAAATAATCCCGGTCTTAGATTTGATCTCAGAGACTGATGAACCTGAAGAACAGATGCTTTCTCACAAAAACAGACCTTCCTTGGCTCCTTAAAAGCTAAGTGAAGAGGATCAAGAAAAGAGAGATGAAATGATCAAGAGACTCGAAGATCAGCGAATCATTCTGAAGCGTGATCAACTTTCTTCGGTTCCTCCAAAGTTCAGAATTTCCCAAAAGGAATACAAGGAACACCTCAGAGCTGAACGCCTAATCGCTGAAAGAAGGGAAGCTAAAGAAAAAGACAGAGAATACGCCATCCAAAATCATCAAAGTAAACATCAGAGGAAAACTGTACGCAGACGTTCCTGTTGTTGAAGTTGATGTCTACAGAGAAGACAAAACCAAGCAAACCTTCTATGATGCTACCTTAGAAAAGTTTGGTCTCTCTGAATGGTTAGAAACCAAATTAGCCATTCAGGGATCGCGCTCAAAGTTCAAAATCCATGTCGAGAAGATCTTAAACAAACTGATCGACCTGGTTTCTTCTGCTGTGGATATTCCTCCCTCTACTCTTCTTCCTCCTCAACAAAGAAAAGTCTCTGCTAAGGAAAAGAAAGTCTCAAACTCAGGTCCTCCTATACGGAATGAAACGGGTATTGGTTTCTCTCGTGCTGAAGTTCTTGGCCCTGATGCTGAACTCTCAGCGCTTGACACCTCCCTACCACCTGGAGAAACTTTCATTCCTGGCACAGTTGTAAGTGATCCTTATGGTATATTCTTTCTAGACTACGATGGAAACTATCACTTTCAACGTGTCTCTGAGCTCCACATCGCTCCCATCGAACAACTCAGAGATCTCATATACTGGTGTGAAGTCAGACGCGACATTAAAGCTAGACACCTGAAGCCCTTGATTTTTGAAGAAGCTCTGAAGAAAAAGAATCAAGGAGTAGATGTCCCTGACTGGATGATTCCCACATCAATGACCCTTAATGAACAACTCATTAAGGAAGAACCTTGTGACGGATAGGATCGCCTTGTAACTCTTTCTATCCTTGTCTGTCTACATCTTCTATACTTGTAATTTTATTCGTTGTACTTGTAATTTTTCCACTTCCCTCTGTAATCTTTACAAAGTTTAAAGAAAAATTTCAGAGAACGTACTTTACTCCATCAGTACAGAAAAGATCCCAGAAAACAGTAAAAGGGACAAATATTTTATGAGTTCTTTTTATCCTTATGTTTTCATTAAATAACAATTTTCTCTGTTGCTATGTCATAATAATCAAATAGGGGGAGATTGTTGATCCAAACCCTCAGTGATTTGATAATGACCCTCTCTTATATACTTAGTGAAAATTGTAGGTAAACAATATGTATCAGAGTTTCACTATCGCTGATAAGTACTAAGATCTTACAGTACCGCTGATAGGAACTCTTGCTCTTTAGATTAAACATTCAGCGAACACTGTTCACCGTAATGCCTTGAGTCTGTTCAGTACTTATGGTGATCGCTGATAAGTTAGTTGTTTACTTATGATCCCTGAAGACAAGTTTCACGTTAACATAGGTTCTACGCTGAAGTCGAAGATCAAGCTCAAGAACCAGCGACAAGTCTCCTAATGAACTGATGCGGATCAGCGAAGACTCAGATTTGTCCACTCAACGTGAAGTATCAAGTACAAGACTTCAGCTATCGCTGAACTCTATCATTCGCTGATATAGAATGATAGAGCGCTGAATCAACGAAAAGCTGATCATGAAGTCCTCCGTACAAAGTACTTTTGTCTAAACCACCCTTGCACGACTCCGTACGATATGTCAGAAAAAGAACCTCCTTAGTGTCTGAAATCGTACAACCACTCTAATACTACACTGGTCAACATGCGGCTACTAAGGTGGTCAACAAAGGTCAATGACATGCAACCAATCAGCTGCTGCCACGTGTAAAGTGTAAACTGCAATGCATTAAATGCATGTAGTATATAAGAAGAAGAACTCACTTCATTTTGAAGTAACTTGCTAACTCTGGACAAGTTCATCCTTCTTATCTTGAGATAGGTTATTATTAGTAACTTCCTTCTCTTTTTTAGTGCAAGAAACTTAGTGTTCCAACTTGTTTAGATTTAGGTTTATCCTTAATCTTGTTTCCGCAACAAGCTGTAAATTGTTAATGATTAATCAATAAACAATTTAGAAAAGTAAAATATGTGTGTTTGTATTCAACCCCCCCCCCCCCCTTCTACAAACTTGTATAGCCCTTCGGGACCAACAACTTCAAAATGAAGTGAGTTCTTCTTCTTATATACTGCATGCATTTAATGCATTGCAGTTTACACTTTACACGTGGCAGCAGCTGATTGGTTGCATGTCATTGACCTTTGTTGACAACCTTAGTAGCCGTATGTTGAACAATGTAGTATCAGAGTGGTTGTACGATTTCAGACAATAAGGAGGTTCTTTTTCTGACATATCGCACGGAGTCGTGCAAGGGTGGTTTAGACAAAAGTACTTTGTACAGAGGACTTCATGATCAGCTTTTCGTTGATTCATCGATCTATCATTCTATATCAGCGAATGATAGAGTTCAGCAATAGCTGAAGTCATGTACTTGATACTTCACGTTGAGTGGACAAATCTGTGTCTTCGCTGATCCGCATCAGTTCATTAGGAGACTTGTCGCTGGTTCTTGAGCTTGATCTTCGACTTCAGCGTAGAACCTATGTTAACGTGAAACTTGTCTTCAGGGATCATAAGTAAACAACTAACTTATCAGTGATCACCATAAGTGCTGAACAGACTCAGAGCATTATGGTGAACAGTGTTCGCTGAATGTTTAATCTAAAGAGCAAGAGTTCCTATCAGCGGTACTGTAAGATCTTAGTACTTATCAGCGATAGTGAAACTCTGATACATATTGTTTACTTACAATTTTCACTAATTATATAAGAGAGGGTCATTATCAAATCACTGAGGGTTTGGATCAACACTACTCATGAACTGATGCGGATATCAGCGAAGCAATACCTGTCCATTCAAAGTGAAGTATCAAGTAGAACACTTCAGCAATCGCTGAACTTTATCATTCGCTGATAAAGATCTGACTCAACGAAAGCTGATCATGAAGTCTCCCTGCATGGTACTATTGTCTTACCTCCCTTGCACGTCTCCGTACGAACTGTCAGAACGGACATCCCTTTTGTCTGTAATCGTACAACAACTCTGATTCTACACTGTGCACCACGCGGCTACTAAGGTTGTCTACAAAGGTCAATGACATGCAACCACTCAGTTGCTTCCACGTGTAAAGCCATACTGCCATGCATTAAATGCATGCAGTATATAAGAAGAACCTTACTTCAGTTTTGAAGTGTGCTCGGACCATCTTCTTATCTCTCTCTTATTGTTAAGTTATTATTCGTAATTTCTTTAACTCTTTCTAGTGCAAGAAACTTAGTGTTTCTCAAGACTTGTTAAGATTAGGTTTATCCTTAATCTTGTTCCGCAACAAGTTGTAAATTGTCTTGATTTATCAATAAACAATTTTAAAAAGTAAAAACGTGTGTTTGTATTCAACCCCCCCCTTCTACAAACTTGTATAGCCCTTCGGGACCAACAGTCTTATTACTTGATTCAGCAAGTCCATTCTCCTGAGGGTATCTGGGAGTCGAGGTTGTTAACTTGTAACTCCTGTCTTCGCAAAATTGTTGGGTCCTGTCGCTTATGAATTGGGATCCGTTGTCACAGATGATTTCGGATGGAATCCCAAATCTGCATATGATGTTAGTCTGGATAAAAGAGATGACTTCCTTGTCCCTTATTTAGGAAAAAGCAACCGCTTCAACCCACTTGGAAAAATAATCGGTGAGTACAAGGAGGAATACCTTCTGCCCCGGGGCCGGGGGTAGCTTGCCGACAATATCCATTCCCCACCTCATGAAGGGCCATGGGATAAGTGTCGAGTGCAAGGGTTCAGAGGGTTTATGAGACGTAGTTGCATGTCACTGACAAGGGTCACAGTTCTGGACGTACTTGACGGTGTCTTGTCGCAATGTTGGCCAAAAATACCCTTGTCGAGAGATACGATTAGCCAAACTGCGACCACCGGAATGATTGCCACACTCGCCGTCGTGCATCTCTTGAAGGATTTTTTGGACCTGACTTTTGCCAATGATGCATCTTATGTTTAATCCTGTCGATGACCGTCGATAGAGCTTATCTCCAATCATGGTATATTTAGATGCTTTGAATCTGATCTTCCAGGCTTCCATCTTGTCTTCTGGGAGTTGGTCGTGCATAAGGAAATTTCGGATGTCGCACGACCAACCATTTTCTTCGTCCTCGATCTGGACGACATCGATGTTTTCGATAGACGATGTCGCCAGATGGATCATGTGAATATCGTCGAATATGGGTTCGACAAAAGCAGACCCGAGATTTGCTAAAGCGTCGACCTGAGTATTCTAGTCTCTTGGGATTTGTTCGATAGAAAAAGATTTAAATTTTTCAGATTTCTCTTTTGCTACCTTCAGGTATGCTGTCATTTTTGCATCTTTGGCCGCGAACTCCCCATTGATCTGGTTCACCACTAGGAGAGAGTCGCTTTTGACATGTAACACAGTTGCCCCCGAGTCGTAGGCCATATTCATTCCTATGATCAGGGTTTCGTATTCAGCTTCGTCGTTGGTGGTCTTGAAGTCGCATCGAACTGAGTATACCATCTTGCCCCCCTGTGGCAACTTTAAGACGACGCCTAGTCCTGAGCCTCTAATGTTGGATAACCCATCGACGTGTAAGATCCAGGGCACGTCATCGTAAGTCCCCACAGTCGATACCTCGAGTTCTGCTTCTTTCTCCATTTTAAGGCGGAAATCAGCAATGAAGTCTGCCAAAACTTGCGACTTGATCGCGATCCTGGGCTTGAAGTCAATGTCGTAGCTGCTGAGATATCTGCTCCATTTTACTAAGCGACATGTCAACGCAGGTTTTCTTAAGACAGACTTAAGAGGGAAGTTAGTTACGACAGTAATGGGATGCGACTCAAAATAATGTCACAGTTTTTTAGCAATTGTGACTAGCGACAAGAGCAATTTTTCCCATAGAGGAATACCTGGTTTCGGCGTCCAGAAGAGATTTACTTACATAATAGATTGGTAGTTGCTGTTTTTCATCATCTCGTGTTAGGACAGCACTTACCGCGTTTGGACTAACAGCCAGATATAGTTGCAAGATTTCATGATCGCCAGATAAAAAGGGAGGCGACGTCATGTATTCTTTGAGCTTTTGCAATGCCTGCTCATGATCGTCGGTCCAATCGAAGCCTCTGTTTTTCCTGAGGACATTATAAAACATATGGCATTTATCTGAGGATCGAGAGATAAACATGTTCAGTGCAGCTACTCGACCAGTGAGCTTCTGGACTTCTTTGAAATTTCGAGGAGATTTGATCTCGACAATGGCTTTGATCTGGTCGGGATTGGCATCGATGCCTCGATGAGTGACCATTTATCCTAGGAATTTCCCAGCACTGACACCAAAGGAATATTTCGTCGGGTTGAGCCTCATGTTATACTTTCTAAGGATATCGAATGATTGCCTCAGATGCTCGACATGGTCGATCGCTTGTTTCGACTTGACCAGCATGTCGTCGATACACACCTCCATCGTGTCGCCGAGATGGTCTTTGAACATTTTATTCACTAGACGCTGGTAGGTAGAACCTACATTTTTTAGTCCAAAAGGCATAACTTTATAACAGTAAATACCTCGGTCCGTCATAAATGCGGTTTTTTCTTGGTCCTCGACGTGCATTAAGATTTGATTGTATCCGGAATAGGCATCCATGAACGTCAGTAGTTCGTGCCCTGCGGTTGCGTCGACCATGGTGTCAATATGTGGCAATGGGAAGGGATCTTTCGGACAGGCTTTATTGAGATCTGTGAAGTCGATACATACCCTCCATTTTCCATTTTTCTTTGCTACAACCACGACATTAGCAAGCCAATCGGGGTATTTTACCTCTCGAATCTTCCCTGTCTTGAGAAGGTTGTCGACTTCGTCATTTATCACCTTATTCCTTTCAGGAGCAAATTTTCGTCGCTTCTGCTTGATAGGTTTGAACGATGGGTCGATGTTAATCTTGTGAGAGATGACGTCGGGATCTATGCCGACCATATCTTCATGCGACCAGGCGAAATAATCAGCATGTTCCTGCAAAAAAGATATTAACTTTTCCCTGAGGCAATGATTGAGAGACGACCCGATTAAGACTTTTTGATCAGGCTTGCTTGAATCTAGAATGACTTCCTCCATGCGGTAATCGTTGACTGCTTTAAGTGCATCTTGTGCATTTTCAAGCCCCTCATGTGCTGGTTCAGCGGATTATTCGTTATTCGCCATTTTCCTGAAACAGAGAAAAGAAGAAACTCCAAGAAAACGTTAGTACGACGCACGTTTGTCAAAGATTTTCTCTAGATGAGGTCCCACGGATGGCGCCAAACTGTTAATGCCAAAAATCGCACCAAAGGGACAACTTAAGGTCGATGTGGACTTTAACAACCAAAGAAAGGAATCGTTCGACAAAGGCGTGCGACAAAGACAAAAATATAAACGAGATAGAGGATTTGATGACGCAGGAAAAACTTCAACGAGGAAAAAACCTGCGGACGACTGTGGAAGTCGTCTCTGCACTATGGTCGCCAATCAGGGGCGATGTCCTTGGTGTTCCAGGTGTCGATCGTACAGAGATTACAATACAAATGAAGGGAAAGACTTTGAAATGTAAAGTATAAGTGTTTGAAATGTAAAAACAGTGTGTGAAAATAATGTATAAACTGTTGGTCGAGAGTGAAAGTCGTGTATAATTGTCGTGCGTCGGGAGCGATTCTTCGAGTGAGAGTTCTTTGCTTGTAGTGTTCTTCTGAGCTGGAATGCTTATCTTCGATTGTTCGATGTTCGGTCCCTGGAACTGAGGTTTAACTTGATCTTTTATAACCTTTGAGTGCTTTGATTAGCTCATTGATTGCTTCGATAACAGCCATAACGGTCGCCAGTTGTAACTCTTCATAATTGCTTTTCGTCGGTTATGACCGTTTCCCATTAATGACTTTCACTCCTGCATTAATCATTGAACAAACGTAACAATCATGAATCGAGTTAGTCAAGGTCGTACGGTATTGTGCGACGGTCGTGCGGAACGGGCG
This sequence comes from Saussurea involucrata, assembly GCA_033807775.1. Taxonomy (NCBI): domain Eukaryota; kingdom Viridiplantae; phylum Streptophyta; class Magnoliopsida; order Asterales; family Asteraceae; genus Saussurea; species Saussurea involucrata. Next base: position 54,427 of record JAWVWS010001104.1, read on the forward strand.
ACGTCGAGGTCGAGTGTCGTGAGGAACTCTCGACTTTCCTTTTAGGAGGGACGACAGAGGTTTTTTGGGTCTTTGTCGGGATCTTATCTTAATACAAGATATAGCTCATAACATGTGTCTTACCTTTTCTGGTCGTGGTCGAGACTGGTGATTTTTTGCCCAAACAATCGCCGGACCAATTCCGGCCATCTGAATGTCCGAATGGGCACTTTGTTTTGTACGAATACCCATTCAAGGTGCGTTTCAAATGGCCTTTCTCCCCATTGGTCAGGGAGTTCCTGAGCAGGTTTCGCCTTTCTTCCTCTCAGATGATGCCACAGTTCTGGCGGATTGTCCATGTGATCGATAGGATCACCGACGACTGGCCGACACCATTCACCGTGGATGACCTATTGTCAGCTTACATGGTCAAGGTGGACGGCTACCACCGATATGGCCTCTTTTCCAGGCACAGGGGTACCCATGTGCTTGTGCAAAATACCCAGGTGAACGATCGTGGGTGGAAGGCAAGATATGTGTTCGGCAAGACCCAATCGCTGGAGCTCTTGACGGAAGACACGACATGGGTCATCGCCGGATGGAATACAGAGTGTAAGTTTTCTTTCGTATCGTATATTCACATTCAGTCGTGCGTTTTAGCTTACGTGACTTTCCAGTTTTTTTAGCCATCACGTTTCCTGACGCCGATCTTCCCGAGTATGCGGTGAAGATCGACAAGTTTCGGACCTACACTCTGGATGATAGGTCCTTCTTCATCCAGTGTAGTCTTAGGGACGAAGATTCAGACGACGAGGTCGTCATGCTCGGGGGAACCGAGGTTCCTGCTGAGGAAAGAGGAGAAGAAGAAGAGATGACAGGTAATAGTTCACATCTTACATGATATGTCGTATGTATCTATGTCGTAAGACTTTCTTCTTATTGTAATTTCTTCTTTTTGTAGGTGGGTCGGGCGATGTGCACACTCACGGTGTGTCGAAGAAGGAGGCTCAACTCCTTTTGACCCGTTAGGCCAAGGAGTTGAAACGCAAGGCTGCTCCACCCACATCGTCGGGGGTAAAGAAATCCAGGACGGTTCTCCGGAGGGAACCGTTGTCGAAGAGTGGTGGTCCCTCTGGGGCTTCCACTGCCAAGATGGCAAAGACGCCACCGAGGGTGATTGACGCTACCCCGGTGAGCGTGGCCCCTCCATCGGCACTTGAAGTCGAGGAATTAGGACCACAGACAGTCGCTCCATCCCCTTCATCGGTCGACAAGGGGAAGGGACGGGCGACGGAGAGCTCTGCCTGCGCCATGTCGGTCCATTTCTCGCTACCGAAGGACTTTATGGCCGGCGAAGAGATGGACAGTGACAAAATCTTCCCGGACCTGGGGAAATTCCTCCTGCCCTCTTTTTAGGGAGGTTACGGTCGACGAGATGGGGTCGCAAGTCGCAGGGCTGACTTTCAAGGTATGTACGACCCATCTGTCTTTTACGTTTCTGTCGTTTGATTTCTGACGTTCGTTTATTTAATCGTGCGACTATAGGCGTTTCAGACTTCTCTTTACTTATACGCCCATATGGAAAAGATCCGGAGGGTCGCACCCGTCGCCTTGGAGAAGATGCGCATGGCGCAAGACGAAGCTCGCTTGGCACGGGAGCAAGAGAAGTTGGTGATGGAAAGGGCTGAGGTCCCCTCGGAGAAGCTTGATGAAGTGCAAGACTTCTTTGAGGCATCGTCGAGAGCGAAGGAAGACCTCCAGCGCCTTTTGCAGGAAGTCCTCTACGACTGAGGCGGAGTTAGGAGCGACTAAGGCTTCCTTGATCGATAGCGAAAAATTGGTCGGGGACCTTAATTCGCTCATCGAGGCGAAGGAGAAGTAGGTCGCATCCTTAAAGGAGCGACTCTTGTCGTTTGAGGCTCTGACCCGTCTGAGGGTCCGAGCGGCGATCATGCATCGCCATTTGTGGGGGTTAAACCCTAGGGACGGAGCCGAAGCGGAGGTCGCTACTTACTTAGAGCAGGTATGGGACGTGGAAGAACTTGATCAAGAAGACAATCTTGAAGAAGGGGATTCTACGGACGCAGAGGTCGCTGGAGATGGCGACGATGGGGTCACTAAAGAGCAGGACCCTCCTTCGCCTTGATTTTTTGCTTCTTTTGTTTCCACTTTTTGATGGGGCGACTATAATCGGTCATGCCCTTTACTTGTAATTTTTGGATTATATTAATACAAGTAAAAAAATTTGTTATGCTATCGCGTACTTTACTTTGTTGTAAGTAAACAAAATAAACGAAAGATAACATGTCTTAAAATAGGCGTTTAAATCAGTAAGACGAATATAAGACTGTACAACAAAGATACTTGTAACTTTTGTAGTAATCAGGCGACTAAGGCCGAAGAGATATTCTAAGTATGGAATCCAAGTCATAAGACTTTGACTCCAAAACTTAGATTAAAAAGCACCTATTGTAATCGTAAGATCCATGATATGAATCTAAAAACTTTGTTTATGACGTATGAGTCATGATATGACGGTCGTGACATAACAGTCGTGACGTTTTAGTCATAAAGACCTTGTTTCTCACGATATAAGGCGTAAGACTGGCGTTCATGCGATCCTGCGATCCTGCAATGAAAGATTCAGACCCACTGATGCTTAAGTCAGTAATCGTTTGGAAAAAATAAATCATAAGAAGAATTTCAAAAGAAATATTTCTTGAAGTGTACTGTGTTCCACCTACGTGGGATGTCTTGGTCGTCGAGGGTTTGAATCCTGTAAGCACCCTTCCCAACGACTTCAGATATTAGATAAGGTCCTTCCCACTTAGTGGATAACTTACCTGCGTTCAGCTCCTTGGTGTTTTGGAATACTCGTCGTATGACGTAGTCACCTTTCTGAAAGATCTTGGCCTTAACATTTTTGTTGAAATATCGTTCAACAACCTGTCGCTGATATGCCATTTTGACCAAAGCAAACTCTCTTAGCTCTTCGAGAGCGTCGAGGTCGTAGCTTAAGTCCACCAAGTTATGATCGACGGATATATGTCTCAATGTCGGGAGTTGCACCTAAATAGGTAAAACGACTTCACAACCGTAAACCAATGAAAATGGTGTTTGTCCCGTCGATGTTCGTGGTGTCGTACAATTTGCCCATAGGATCGATGTGAGTTCTTCGACCCATCTTTGTTTTGCGGCCTTGAGTCTTTTCTTGATTGAATTGATAATGACTTTATTGCTCGATTCTGCAAGACCTTTAGACTGGGGATAGCATGGAGTTGAGGTCGTAAGCTTGATATTAAGATCCTCATAGAACTGTTGCGTACGATCACTTATAAATTGTGACCCATTGTCACATACGATTTCGGAAGGAATTCCAAACCTGCGTATAATGTAAATCTGGATAAAAGAGATGACTTCTTTGTCCCGAATCTGGGAGTAGGCAGCTGCTTCTATCCACTTAGAAAAATAATCTGTAAGGACTAACAAAAAGACTTTCTGCCCTGGGGCAGGAGGTAATTTACCAACGATGTCCATTCCCCACCTCATGAATGGTCATGGGACCAAAGACGTATATAGAGGTTCAGAAGGCTGGTGTATCATACTTGAGTGTCGTTGACATGCATCACAGCTTTGGACGTACCTGGTGGCATCTTGCCTTAATGTTGGACAATAGTAGCCTTGTCGTGATATACGATTTGCAAGACTACGACCACCAGAATGGTTTCCACATTCTCCATCGTGCATTTCTTTCAGAATGTTTTGTACATGTTCTGGATTATCAATGCATCTTAGGTTCAGGCATGTCGATGATCGTCGATAAAGTCTGTAGCCTATGAGGAGACAATTTGAAGCTTTAAATCGAGTCTTTCGAGCTTCCATTATGTCTTCGGGTAGTTGATCATGTATAAGATAATTCTTGATATCGTACGACCAACCATTTTCTGCGTTAAGAACACAAATTTTTTCAGGGTCCTCGATGGACGAGGTCGTAAGGTGAATCATAGTGATAGCTTCGAACGACGACTTATTGAGTACCGATCTAAGGTTGGCTAGCGTGTCGGCTTGAGTGTTTTGATCTCTGGGGATCTGTTCGATTGAGAACGTATCAAACATCTTTGACTTCTCCTTGGCTATCCTTAGATAGGCCGTCATCTTGGAATCTTTTGCCGCAATTTCCCCGTTCATTTGGTTTACCACCAATAGGGAATCGCTTCTGACGTGAAGTCCGATTGCCCCTAGGTCATGAGACATACTCATGCCCACAATCAGAGCTTCGTATTCTGCTTCGTTGTTGGTAGCTTTGAAACTGCATCGTATGGAGTACACCATCTTGCCCACCTATGGGGACTTTAAGACGACACCAAGACCTGCTCCTCTGGCGTTTGAAGCTACATGGAGTACCCAGGTCGTGTCGCTTGTAGTAGCCACAGTATAGGTCTCATTCTGCGCTTCTTTTTCCAGCTCAGGACTGAAATCGGCGACGAAGTCGGCTAGGACTTGTGATTTAATTGTCATACGAGGTTTAAAATCAATGTCATAGCCACTGAGGTAGAGACTTCATTTCTCTAGTCATCCTGTTGGCTCGGGCTTTCTTAAGACTGACTTGAGAGGAAAAAAAATTACGACGGTAATCGGATGGGACTCGAAGTAATGCCGTAACTTCTTTATTGTTGTAACTAGTGAAAAAAGTAACTTCTCCACAGATGTATATCGTGTTTCAGCGCCTAGAAGAGACTTACTGACATAGTAAATCGGTAGTTGTTGCCTGTCGTCCTCTCTAGTCAAGACGACACTTACTGAGTGAGGACTTACGGCGAGATATAGCTGCAGGACCTCGTGGTCCTTTGGTTTTTAGAGCAGGGGTGGAACAGCCATGTATTCCTTTAATTATTGTAGCGCATGCTCGTGATCGTTCATCCAATCTAAACCTTTGTTCTTCTTCAAGACGTTATAGAACAAATGACATTTATCTGACGATCGTGAGATGAAGCGATTTAGCGCTGCCACTCGACGTGTGAGTCGTTGGACCTACTTGAAGTTTCTGGGCGACTTGATGTTTATCAAGGCTTTGATTTGATCAGGGTTTGCTTCTATGCCTTGTCGGGTGACCATGTATCCTAGAAATTTCCTGGCGCTGACTCCGAAGGAACATTTCGTAGGATTCAGCTTCGTCCTATACTGTCGAAGAACGTCGAAGGACTTCTTCAGATGATCGATATGGTCAGTGGCCTGTTCGGATTTGACAAGCATGTCGTCTATGTAAACCTCCATGGTGTCCCTAAGGTGCTCTTTGAACATCTTGTCAACCAATCGCTGGTAGGTCGATGCTGCGTTTTTTAAGCCGAAAGGCATGACTTTGTAGCAGTATATGCCGTTATCTGTCATAAAGGCAGTATTCTCTTTGTCTTCGTTGTGCATCAGTATCTAATTGTATCCGGAATAAGCATCCATGAACGTTAAGAGTTCATGTCCTACGGTCGCGTCGACCATAGCGTCGATGTGGGGTAGTGGAAATGGATCTTTAGGGCAAGCCTTGTTAAGGTCTGTGAAGTTGATACTCACTCGCCACTTCCCGTTCTTCTTCTGTACGACCATGACGTTGGCTAACTAGTCGGGGTATTTCACTTCTCTGATCTTCCCAGTCTTAAGTAAGTTTTCGACCTCATCATTGATCACCTTGTTTCGTTCAGGGGCGAACTTACGACGTTTTTGCTTTATTGGTTTAAACGACGTGTTGACATTCAACTTATGGGAGATGACGTCGGGATCTATGCCAACCATATCTTCGTGCGTCCAAGAGAAACAATCGGTATGTTCCTGCAGAAAGGAGATTAGCTGCCTCTTTATGGTGGGATCTAACGATGCCCCCACAAAGACAATTTGATCAGGTTTGTCCTGGTCCAAGATGTCTTCTTCTAGGCGATAATCATCTGAGGATTCAGGAACATCCTGGACCTATAATAGCTACATGTCCCTTTTCTGAGGTTTTAATGTCGCCTTGTAGCAATCACGTGCGGTCTTCTGTTCACTTTTGATTTTTTGTACTCCCCATGGCATCGGGAATTTGATCGTCTGATGATAGGTCGAAGGGACCGCTTTCATATCGTGGATCCACGGTCGACCGAGTATAACATTGTAAGCTGACGAACAGTCGATGACGTTAAACTTTGTCTGCCTGTTGATACCTTTGGCATACACAGGGAGGATGATTTCCCTTTGAGTGTTGGTCGAATCGCCGTTGAATCTTATCAGAGTCTTCGTACGACCAGTGATCTCTGACTTATCGATGCACATCGCTTTGATTGTTCTCAAGAAGATAATGTTAGCTGAACTGCCTCCGTCGACTAGTACTCTTTTGGTCGAGCAATTGCCAATAGTAAGCGGGATAATTAATCCGTCGTGATGTTTTTGCCAGCTGTCCTAGAGGTCGTCTTGATCGAACGTTATGGGCATCGCCTCCAGTTCTAACTCTTGCTTTGGTTATGACGACCAAGGAATGGGATATTCGCTCGATGTTTGACTAGGATCTGCCTGTCACACAATTGATGACTATTACATGAACAGGGGATGCTGGTCTTGCGTTGTTGACTGCGTAGATTCTTTATCAATCAAACCTTGGAGATGACCCTTGGGGACAATCCAGACCAACTCCTTCTGTAAGACAAGGCAGTTATCTGTCGTGTGACCGTGGTCACTATGGAAGTCGCACCATTTGGTCTTATCCTTCTTATCATCGTCTTTATCGCTTTTCTTGGGCCATCGTATCGACGATTGAATGTTCTTGAGAGCTTCGACCAAATCTTTCGATGTCCACTTGAATCCGTAAGAAGAGATCTTAAGATATTGAGGAAATCTGGGTGCAGGATTGCTCTTTTTCTTGTCGAACCGGACGTTCGATATCTGGCGCGTAGGCTCTGTCTTGACGCTCGTCTTGGACTTGAAATCTGCTTTCTTGATCCCGAGCGACTTTTTGTCAGTAGAATGCTTACGACGGAAAGTCATGTCATCTTCTTCTCTCATGTAAGCCAATGTCCTAGCTCGGACGTCTTCAAAATTCTCTGGGGGGTATTTCGTAAGATCTACATATAACCCTGAAGAGTTATCGTCGACACCTCGCTTGTAGGCCTCGATGGTAGTCTTGACATCGCAGTTTCGGGTAATGATCATTTCTGCATTGAAACGATTGAAGTAACTGCGGATGGATTCTCCAGATTTTTGGGTGACGTAAAACAGGTCGCTGGTCTGCTTCTCCATCTTGCGACTGCTGGCGAATTGTTGTGAAAACTGGTTGACCAACTCTGCGAAGTTGCTGATGGACTTGGGTTTGAGATTGATCAATCATTGGAGGGCAGCACCTGTAAGAGTCGCACCAAAGCTTTTGCACATGCATACTTCTTGATACTGATGTGGGACTGACGCGGTCCACATTAGCTGTTTATGCTGAGCAATGTGCTCCGTAGGATCGATTATTCCTGAGTATTTGGGCGTAAAAGCAAGAATGTTGTATTTTTTCGGGACGTCGATGTTTGCTATTTGATCGACAAAAGGTGATGCTTGAAATCCTGTAAGGGGCTCGACGTCGACGGGGACGGCAGCACCAAGTAATTTTGAAAGTAACGACAAGATCCTTTCGTTTTGATCCTCCAAAAGCCTCAGCCGTCGGGCGACTGGGTCGTCTGGATTGGACAATGTTCCTGTCGGGGGAACGACTCCTGAGTCTTAGGCTGTCATGCCAACCATCGCTTGAAAACCATTTCCGTACGACGAAGCATTGGCTTCTCCATTAAAGGGAAAGTTCATAGAAATAGTCATCGTCGGCTGCGGATATGTAGGAATGTGAAGTGGTATGGCTTCATTGTGCAGCGGTGGAGGCCTCAAATGCTGCGGAGGAAACTGTCCCAAGGGGGGATTGCCGACAAATGGACCTGGACCTGCTTAGAATGGTGGACTTATGAAAGGTGCACCAGAAGGCCCGGGACCGCTCTGAGGTCCAAAGGAATTGCCAACAGCTGGGTTCCTCAGGGAAGCAATTTCTGCAGCTGCCTTCTGGTTCTGCTCGTTCAGAGCATGAATCTGATTTCGTGTTGCGTTCAATTCTGCGTAAAGCTGAGCCATGGGATCTTGGCGAGTTTCCATTTTCCTGGAAACAACAAAACTTCACAAGATTGTTAGAGCGATGTATGCTTGGCTTGAGATTTTCTCTAGATGGGGCCCCATGGTGGGCGCCAAACTGTTAATGCCAAAAATCACCCAAATGATAACTTAAGGTTAATGTGGAGCTTTTAACAACTAAAGAAAAGGATCTCAAGACAAACAACACAATCGCAGGTAAAAGATAAATAAGACAGGAGAATTGGTGACGCGGAAAACCCAAACAAGGGAAAAAACAGTGGCCGACTTGGGGAAGTCGACAGTGCACTATGATCGCCAAACAGGGGCGATATCCTTTTATAACAAGTGTCGTGTGTACAATAGATTACAATAAGCGTAAAAATAAACTTAACCATAAGCTAATGTTGTGCGTCGTGCGTAAATCGTGCAAAATGAACTGTTATCGTGTGATATGAATTGTTGTCGTGCGAAGCTTGCGTGAGCGATACTTGTTCAAATGCTCTGATGTAAGAATATTGAAAGTGTAGAAGTGTTGAGTTCAGATGTTGAATGTTATGATGTTCAGATGTTTATATAGCTTGTGGAGACATTAAATGTGCTTTGATGGTATGCTTGTAACCGCTGTCGGGCCTTTATTGTCATTAAGAGCCCGTCTGTTACTGACCGTTGTACCATGATTGCTTTTGGACCTGCAATAATGGAACAAGGAAAACGGCTGTTGACTGTAAACGGTTAGTACGGTCGTACGACCGTCTTGAGTCCTGGACGTCGGTCGTATGAAACTTACGACCATCGTAGAAATGTACAACCAAATATACGACAGTAAATAATCTGCAGGACCTTATCTTAATACAACAATGATATTACATAAATGTCATATGTATTTTTCATCGTCCGTCGTGAGGTGTGGATTTTTACCCAAACAATATTGTAAGCTGATGAGCAGTCGATCACATTTAACTTGGTCTGCTTGTTGACCTCTTTGGCGTATACAAGAAGAATAATCTCCCCGACGGTGCTAGTCTGAGTCTCCATTGAATCCCACTAAGACTACAGATCGTCTTGTGATCTCTGACGTGTCATTCCCCATTGCTTTGATCGTGTTGAGGAATATGACATTTGCCGAACTTCCTCCATCGACCAGGACTCTTTTAGTCAAGCAATTGCCGATCATCAATTGGATTATCAATCCGTCGTGATGTTTCTTCCATGGTTCCTGAAGATCACTTTGATCGAACGTTACTGGCATAGCTTCCAGTTCTAACTCCTGTTTAGCTTTTAACGATCGTGAGACAGGCTGGTTGTTAGAACCTCTGTTAGCATGTCACTTGGTTGCGGAGTAGGTTAATCCTCATATGTACGACCCTCCAGTTATGCAATTTACAACCTATGCATAAACTGGGGATGGCGGTCGCGCATTTTTTATTTCCGTCTTATCATCATCGATCAGTCCTTTAAGGTGTTCTTTTGGGACGAGGTATGCGAGTTCTTTTCGTAACGCGAGACAGTCTTCTGTCGTGTGTCCATGATCGTTATGGAAGTATCACCACTTGGACTTGTCTTTTATTTCTTCGTCTTTGTCACTCTTCTTAGGCCAGCGGATAGTCGACTCGACGCTCTTCAGGGCCTCAACCAGGTCCTTGGCAGTTCCCTTGAATCCATAAGAAGAGATCTTAGGATGCTGGGGGAATTTATGAGTAGGATCGTTTTTCTTTTTCTCTAACCTGGCGTTCGTAATTTGTTGTGCGGGTTCCGTCTTGGCGACGGTTTTAGCTTTAAAATCGGGTTTCTTCACGCTAAGTGATCTTCTGTCGTCCGAATGCTTTCGACGAAAAGCCGCGTCATCTTCGACTCTCATGTAAGCCAACGTCCTTTCTCGGACGTCCTCAAAGTGTTCCGGAGGGTATTTCATGAGATCAACGTACAGTCCTGATGTGTCATCCAGGCCTTGTTTGTAAGCCTCGATTGCAGTTTTGACGTCATAATTACGGATGCTGATCATTTATGCGTTGAAGCGATTAAAATAACTACGGATGGACTCTTCGGTCTTTTGAGTGACGTACTACAGGTCACTGGTTTGCTTCTCCATCTTGCGACTACTGACGAATTGTCGGGAGAACTGGTTGACAAGTTCTGTGAAGTTATGGATGGACCTATATTTGAGATTGATCAACCACTGGAGGGCCGCTTTAGTGAGTGTCGCACCGAAACTCTTGCACATGGCTACCTCTTGATACTTGTGAGGTATCGACACTGTAAACATAAGTTGTTTGTATTGAGCAATGTGCTCAGTCGAGTCTGTGATCCCTAAGTACTTAGGCGTGAACGTGGGGATAGTATATTTCTACGGGACGTCGACTGTAACTATTTCGTCGACGGGGATGCTTGAAATCCCGAACGTGGTTCGACGTCGACGGGTACAGCGGCACCCGGTAATTTGGATAATAACGACAGCATCCTCTCGTTTTGATATTCGAGAAACTTTAGGCATCAGGCAACCGGGTCGTCCTGACTGGATCCTCCATTTGTCGCGGGGACAGAGCAAGTGTTTGTTTGGAAGCCATTATGGTGCGTCGAATCTGTGGCATCTCCTTGCGGTGGAAAAGTGAACGTCGGTTGGGGCATGGTCGGGATGCTCATTGTGGGGATTGGAATGAAGGGATTCTAAAACAGGACAGTATGAAATGTCTCCGTTGACATGGGTATCGTCTAATTTTGAAATGAGACCGATTGAAATGTCGCCGACGGCATAGGCACGGTCTGATTCTGAAATGGGATCGGGCGAAGTGTCGTTGAGGACAGAGGCATCGTCTGCATGTGAAACAACGGCGGTGGTCGAATGGATATTGTCCCTACGGAGGAACTCCAGAGAACGGTCTTGGGCCATTTTGTTGACCGAAGATGTTCCCAGCGTTCTGAATCAGACCACCTTGTGGATTAAAAAACGTTTCCTTGATTCTGGAACGAGACACCTTGAGGAATATAGAAGCCTCCTAGACTCTGAATTGGACCATTCTGATATCCAAAGGAGTTTCCTTGACCCGACATTTCGTGAAAAACAGAGAGAGCTCAAGAAACTGTTAGTAGGACGTACGCTTTGTCGGAGATTTTCTCTAGATGGGGCCCCACGGTGGGCGCCAAACAGTTAATGCCAAAAATCACCCAAAGAATAACTTAAGGTCGATGTGGAGCTTTAACAACTAAAGAAAGAATTCATGCGACAAGTCGTACGGCGGATAATAAAAACAGAAAGAGACAAGAGATTTTGGTGACGGGGAAAACCCCTGTTAAGGGTAAAAACCGCGGTCGATTATAGAAGTCGACGATGCACTATGGTCGTCAAACAGGGATGACGTCCTTGAGTAATAGGTGTCGTGAGTACAATAGATTACAATTACAAGAGAAATAAACTTAATTGTAAAATTGAATTGTGTTTGGGTAAAAATTCACACCTCACGACCAACGATAGAAAACTCATATAACATTTACGTAAGATCACTCTTGTATTAAGATAAGGTCGTACAAGTTATTTACAATTGAATATTTGGTCGTACACTTTCATGATGGTCGTAAGTTCCATACGACCGACGTCCAAGACTCAAGACGGTCGTACGATTATACTAACCGTTAACAGTCAACATCCGTTTCTTTTGTTCATTAATGCAGGTACACGAGCAATCATGGCACAACGACCAGTAACAAACGAGCTCTTAAATGACATTAAAGACCCAACAGCGGTTACAAACAGGTCATCAAGACACATTTAATGCCGACAGAACCTATATAAAGATTCGCACCACATTCGAAAGAGACACATCGATACACATTAAAACACGCTGAACATTGCAACATCCAACATCTGAACTCAACTCTTCTACTTTTCTAACACAATACAACAGTGACAATCTGAGCATTCGAACGCACGTCGCTTACGCAAGTTTCGCACAACAGTAGTTCGATTCGCACGACGACAGCTTATTTCATACGATTTACACATGACGCATAACTTTATCTTACGATTATTTTTGTTTTTATTCTTATTGTAATCTTTTGTACACAAAACACTTGTTACCAAAAGATTTCTCCCCTGTTTGGCGATCATAGTGCACCGTCGACTCTCACAAGTCGGTCGCGGTTTTTTCCCTCATTTGGGTTTTCCACGTCACCAATTCTCCTTTCTTGTTTACCTTTTTTGCGATTGTGTTGATTGGTTTTGAGATCCTTTTCTTTAGTTGTTAAAAGTTCCACATCAACCTTAAGTTATCCTTTGGGTGATTTTTGGCATTACCAGTTTGGCGCCATCCGTGGGACCCCATCTAGAGAAAATCTCAAGCCAAGCATATATCGCTCTAACGATCTTGTGAAGTTTTTGTTGTTTCCAGGAAAATGGCAGTCCAACCAGATTCTATGGCACAGAAATTACAAGTCCAGGATGTCCCTGAATCCTCAAGTGATTATCGTCTAGAAGAAGTCATCTTAGACCAGGACAAGCCTGATCAAATTGTCTTTGTAGGGGCATCGTTAGATCCCATCATAAAAAGTCAGCTAATTTCTTTTCTGTAGGAACACGCTCATTGTTTCGCTTGGATGCACGAAGACATGGTGGGCATAGACCCCGACGTCATATCCCACAAGCTGAACGTCAACCCATCCTTCAAGCCAATTGTTTGGGCAAAATTTCACAGGTCTCGACCGCGACCAAAGAAGGTAAGACGCATGTCATGAGTTATACCTCGTATTAAGATAAGGTCCCGAAGAAGACCCAAAGAACCTCCGCCATCCCTCCTAAAAGGTAAGTCGAGAGTTCCTCACGACACTAGTCCTCGACGTCGCCCGTTCCGCACGACCGTCACATAAAACCGTACGGGCTCGACCGACTGACGCGTTATACAACTGTTATGTTTGTTTAAGTGTTTAATGCAGGAGTCAAAGTCATTTATTGACAAACGGCTATAACTGACGAAATCAGTTATGAGCATCTAAACTCACATTGAAGACGACGATCGTTACAACAATCATCAAAGATCTTAATGATTCAATTAAAGTCATCCGAAGACTATAAAATCCCAGCACAATCATCAGTTCAGGACACCTGATCAACACCGAATAACACAAAGAGAGATAGAACAAGAGCATCGAACAACAGAAGCAAACACAAACACTCGAAGAATATTCATTCGAAGCAAAGAGATCATTCATAGAAGATCACTCTCGTCGCAAGACTATCGCTCTCGACCAACAATTTATACATAGTTTTCACAGATGACGCACACTGTTTTTACATTCTAAACACTTGTACTTTACATTTAGAAGTCTTTCCTTCATTTGTATTGTAATCTCTGGACGATCGACACCCAGAATACCAAGGACATCGCCCCAGATTGGCGACCATAGTGCAGCGACGACATCCACTGTCGTCCGCAGGTTTTTTCCTCGTTGAGGTTTTTCCTGCATCATCAAATCCTTTGTCTCACTTACATTTTTGTCTTTGTCGCACGCCTTTGTCGAAAGATTCCTTTCTTTAGTTGTTAAAGTCCACATCGACCTTAAGTTGTTCCTTTGGTGCGATTTTTGGCATTAACAGTTTGGCGCCATCCGTGGGACCCCATCTAGAGAAAAATTTCGACAAACGTGCGTCTTGTTAATGGTTTCTTGGAGTTTTCTTTGTTCTCTGTTGTAGGAAAATGGCAGCCCCTGGAGATCAGCAACATGTCATTGCTCAGATGTATCAGGAGCTTGAAGTCGCCCGAAATCAAATCAACGCCATGGCGGAGCAAAGCCGTAGAGCAGCTGAAGAGATCGCACGGTTAAGGAATCCCTTTTTTACCTCAGAGTGGTCCTAGGCCATTCGTTCAGAATCCAGGCCAAGGATCGTTCGGTCAGAATGGTCCTCGACCATTCGCGCATAATCCAGGTCCAAGATCAGGTTCGTTCGTTCAGAATCAGCATCCAGGTCCGACCATGCAAAACCAGCAGCCGGGACCGTTCAATCTAAATCCCCAGTTCGGGACGGTCCCTCCTTAGCATATAAGGCCACCACCCATGCAGAATGGATCGCATCCATTTCAGAATGGATCGCAGCCATTTCAGAATGGATCGCAGCCATTTCAGAACGGGTCGCAACCGTATTTTGTTCCTTTCAACGGAGATGCCAATGGCTCGTCGCATGTCAATGGAACCAGCTCAGGAATCAATCCGCAAGCAGGGGCAAATCTCAACCCCAATGACCCCGTCGCCCAGCGATTGAAAATGCTAGAAGATCAGAACCAGCGCGTCCTATCTTTGCTCGCCAAGCTGCCTGGGGCAGTCGTGCCCGTCGACGTCGAGCCCCGATCAGGATTTCAGGTGTCACCATTCATCGATGAGATCGCGACTGTCGAGGTCCCGAAAAAGTACAATGTCCCCGCCTTCACGCCCAAGTACTCGAGAGTGATCGATCCAACAGAGCACGTCGCACAGTATAAGCAGCTCATGTGGACGATCTCAATCCCACACATGTATCAGGAAGTCTGTATGTGCAAAAGCTTCGGTGCAACTCTCACTGGTGCTGCTCTCCAATGGCTGATCAATCTCAAACCCAAGTCCATCGGGTCATTCCCAGCAATTCGCCAGCAGTCGCAAGATGGAGAAGCAGACCAGTGACTTGTATTATGTCGTGCAGAAGACGAATGAGTCTATCCGTAGTTATTTCAGTCGATTCAATGCAGAGATGATCAGCATTCGCAATTGTGACATCAAGACCGCGATCGAAGCCTATAAGCGTGGTCTGGACGACAGTTCAGGTTTATACACTGAGCTGACTAAGTATCCTCCGGAGAATTTCGAAGACGTCCGAGCTCGAACCTTAGCATATATGAGAGTAGAGGACGACGCTGCCTTTCGTCGCAAGCATACCGACGACAAGAGGTCGTTAGGCGTAAAGAAGCCAAAGTTCAAGACGAAAGTGATTTCCAAAATAGAGCCCGCCCGCCAGATCTCAAACGTCCGATTCAAGACAAAATCAGAGGCTAAGACCGCGACCAAATTTCCTCAATACCCCAAGATATCCTATTACGGATTCAAAGGGTCCACTAAAGATTTGGTCGAAGCTCTGAAGACCGCCCAGGTGACTATTCGATGGCCAACGAAGTCCGGTCAGGACGACGCTAAGAAAGATAAATCTAAGTGGTGCGACTTTCACGTCGACCATGGTCACGCGACATATGATTGCATAGCTCTCAAAAAGGAGCTGGCGTATCACGTCCCAAAGGGCAATCTCAAAGACATCATCAACGACGTCGTTACCCCAGCTAACGATGTTCGACCGTCAACCCCCAAGCATGCGAAAGTTGTCAATTGTATCACTGGTGGTTCCGACATATGCGGTCTAACGTATTCCGCAGCCAAACGTCACGCCAGTCAAGGGCCTGACGATCGGCCTATCCCGCGTTCATCAAGGCCAAAAAGAGATTTGGAATTGGAAGCCATGAAAATCGTATTCGACCAAGACGACCTCAGCGACTCGTACCAGAAACACCACGACGTGTTGATCATTCAACTCACGGTTGGTAAGTGTTTAACTCGACGAGTCTTGGTAGATGGGGGCAGTTCAGCGAACGTCATCTTCCTTGACACCATCAAGGCCATGGGAATCGATCGCTCGGACATCACCCGACGTTCGACAACTTTGGTCGGTTTCAATGGAGAAGCGACGATCACATATGGAGATATCATCTCGCCAGTCTACGCCGGAGGAATCAACAAGCAGACCAAGTTCAGTGTCATCGACTGTGCGTTAGCCTATAACATCATCTTAGGTTGACCATGGATCCACGAAATGAAAGTCGTTCCCTTGACGTATCATCAGATCCTGAAGTTCCCTACGTCGTGGGGCATCTAGGAAACCAAGAGTGAGCCGGAAGTCGCTCGTAACTGCTATAAATCCACTCTGAAACCGCGAAAGTAAATCGCTTAGCAGATGCGGCACGACAGGTTCGTCCTTCTAACCCCAGAAACAAACTCATGCCTTCTCTACAGGAGTATGCCGACTATCTTGCCTTGTCGCACAAAAAAACAGTCGACGCAGACATAGATGGTATTTTCCAAGATCCCTGCGTCGATTTGTCATTTAAAACCAATTTTCCTCCTGAAAGGAATAGGATAATAAATGACAGGGGGCAAATACTTCGTCAAATAAAAGAAATAAATCTGAGAAGGTACGTATCCTAATCTTTTCTCTCTTCCTTCATACGATTTCTCATCACGAACGATTACTGACTTAAGCATCGGATGGTTGTTGGCTAGTCAACGACCAACCTCTAATATTATTTTATCGCAGAAACGCACGACAATAATCACTAAGTCTACTATGTGACTTTAAATTCTCAAGGTCGCCTGACATAAACGACCAAGTCTATGACTAGATCATCCTTTACAGGGACACCCGATTCAAGCTCGTCGCACAACTTAGTCATACGATCGCAAAGTCTACACGACTTTTTTCTAAGTTTCTTAAACTTAGAAAAATTTATTACTCTGAATTTATGCTTTGGTCGCACGTTCCTATGTTTGTTTACACGATTTACAAGCGCTATGTCTTACATTCTAAGCTATTGCGTTGCAATAGATGCCTAAGTCGCAGGATTTCTATTATATTATACTCAGTAAATTTCATAATTGACATGTTATTTACTTACTGAATATACAAAACACGAGTACGACGGAAATTTAAATTTCATTCCTTGAATAGTTTGTCATTTACATTCAAAATAACTCGACCACTGACAGTGGAGCAGCAAAAGAAACGACAAATAACAAAGACATTTCCTTAGGCAAAGGGGGAGCGTCGGTCGCGTCCCTGCTTGACGCCTCACCCTAGAGACCTTCCTCCTCTTCCTCGCGATCCCATCTCTTCGATAGAGATCCCTTGAAAACGCTCCTTGAAAGATAAGAGCTGATATTTCCCCAGATACGGAAATAACTTCGTCCCTTCAAGGACATAGTCAGCCAGGAGGATCATCGACAACGTAAAGTTGATCATCATGACTTCCTCCTCATCCTCTCCCGTCTTTGCACCCTTGCCCCTGGCGGCTGACGAAAGGGTCGACGAGGATATAGAAGACATCGTCGCTGGTTGCGCAGTATGAGACATCGTCGCCGGTTGCGCAGTATGAGACATCGTCGCCAGTTGCGCAGTATGAGACATCGTCGCCAGTTGTGCAGTATCTACGGATCTAATCCAATCACTGTCCATATCCAGCATCGCCACCCGCACAAGTACGTACCTCGTCCTTCATTTGCGATCATTGACAGCAGTGTTAAAAACTAAGGTACGATCACCTTTAAGCCTTGAAAGTAAACTATAACGACGATATTGATCGCTCATGACTTTATACGCCACTCCCAGTACGAAGTAGGTCGCTTGGTGACTAGAATGACTCGCCAAATCTGGGGCATCAGTTGCCCTGGTGACAGGTCAAACTCACACAGAAATGCCTTGGCCAGAGGCAAATACGGGAGATGGAAGCCCATCTTAAACAGGTATTCGTATATAACGACGTACCCCTCCGGGCACATTTCCGGTCGAACCTTGCCAACCTTGCTCACGGTAATCCCCACGGGAATCCTCGCTAGACTTCTAAAGTTGTCGAGATCTTCTTCATTTCTAATAGCACCTCTGGGCTCCGTCAACATTTCTAAAATAACAGCTGGTAAGCACAATCGTACGTCAGTATGACGTCACGACCTCGTTTTCTCTTCGACTTCTCGTTCGGTTAGAATTAAACCAATTCGGTTCCGAAACAACCAAGGTATTTTTCAACGCAAAACCCTGAACACTCGACGAGCAAAATTTAAAATTCGAATTTGCCATCCTACTTTCAAATTTTGGGGGCAAACTGTTTGGGAAAAATTTCACAAGTCTCGACCGCGACCAAAGAAGGTAAGACGCATGTCATCAGTTATACCTTGTATTAAGATAAGGTCCCGACGAAGACCCAAAGAACCTCCGCCATCCCTCCTAAAAGGTAAGCCGAGAGTTCCTCACGACCCTCGACCTCGACGTCGCCCGTTCCGTACGACCGTCGAATAAAACCGTACGACCTCGACCGACTGACGCGTTATACAACTGTTATGTTTGTTTAAGTGTTTAATGCAGGAGTCAAAGTCATTTATGGACAAACGGATATAACCGACGAAATCAGTTATGAGCATCTAAACTCACATTGAAGACGACGACCGTTACAACAATCATCAAAGATCTTAATGATTCAATTAAAGTCATCCGAAGACTATAAAATCCCAGCTCAATCATAAGTTCAGGACACCTGATCAACACCGAATAACACAGAGAGAGATAGAACAAGAGCATCGAACAACAGAAGCAAACACAAACACTCGAAGAATATTCATTCGAAGCAAAGAGATCATTCATAGAAGATCACTCTCGTCGCAAGACTATCGCTCTCGACCAACAGTTTATACATAGTTTTCACACACGACGCACACTGTTTTTACATTCCAAACACTTGTACTTTACATTTCGATGTATTTCCTTCATTTGTATTGTAATCCCTGTACGATCGACACCCGGAACACCAAGGACATCGCCCCTGATTGGCGACCATAGTGCAGCGACGACATCCACTGTCGTCCGCAGGTTTTTTTCTCGTTGAGGTTTTTCCTGCGTCATCAAATCCTTTGTCTCACTTACATTTTTGTCTTTGTCGCACGCCTTTGTCGAAAGATTCCTTTTATTAGTTGTTAAAGTCCACATCGACCTTAAGTTGTTCCTTTGGTGCGATTTTTGGCATTAACACCAATAAAACAAAAACGTCGCAAATTCGCTCCTGAGTGGAACAAGGTAATCAGCGATGAGGTCGACAATTTGCTTAAGACTGGGAAGATCAGAGAAGTAAAATACCCCGACTGATTAGCCAACATCGTGGTCGTACAAAAGAAGAAGGGAAAGTGGCGAGTATGTATTGACTTCATAGACCTTAATAAGGCCTGTCCTAAAGATCCATTTCCACTACCCCACATCGACGATATGGTCGATGCGACCGCTGGACATGAACTCTTGACGTTCATGGATGTTTTGTGAGCCTCAGATCTGTGCAACGAACAATGAAGAAATCAATAGATAAGAACAGGTGTTATTATTTCAACTGGTCATCCAATTAGCTTTCAATTGTAGAGAGAATTACAATACGATTCAGGAAAGCAAAATAGACAACTCACTTAATTCATAGCTAATTACAACTTTAAATACTCTGGGCCCGTGGAAACAAGCCCACAGCCCGTTCACTAACTAGGCTAAAATAAAGAATTACAAACAAGCCCTTGAACTTCTATTCAACACAATATTTCCCTATCAATCTCCCCCTTTGAATCGAAGTTCGAGTTCGCGCCAGTTATCAAAGTGTACCTCGAACATTCGGATGGCGCGGCGATAGTCGATGCGTTCTTCAATCACTTCTAAGGCTTTTCGAGTGGTTATTTCATTCGGATTGGGAACATACGAAACCTTTTGAATTTCAGATTCATACGTGATGATTCTTCGAACAGCATCTTGAGCTTTGAAGAGCGTGCCATCGCAGAATCTGTCTACCTGACTGAAGCGAAGAAATCTCTTTTCATTCTGATCGTTGATGTAGACTATCATAAATTCTGGTTCCAAAAGCAGTGCGTTCTCAGGATACATCTTCAGTTCGGGCGCTTTCAGATTCGACTTTATCAGGTTTACCTTCTTAGCATTGTTCTCGATTGCCATTTGGAAGTCCGTGAGATAGGACATCATGATGGTACGGATTAGGAATCGACGAACAGCTTCGAGCGCTTTGGTTACTTAAAGCGGTCGGATAGTTCTGGTACGGAGGTCTTTCAGGATAGCATAGAAGTCGAACGGTCGGAGATTCTTGAAATCAGCTTTGGAAAATATCCATTCATCTCCGTCTTCTCGTCGGACGGTGAAGATGGGAAACATAACTTTCAGAATTCTACCTGTTTGGACGTTGAGGACTTCGGTGATCTTGTGCTTTGTTCGGACTTGGCTAAATGGCAGACACCGCTTCATTGCGTTTATGTACTGTCTTTGGTATTCTGGGTTGGAACTATAAATACCAATGCAAAAATTAGGCTCGATAGGGCGTAACCTGTGAACGAACAGCCTTTTGAGAGATTCTTCCAGGTGAGGAATAAATATCGTGATCTTCTCCCATTGGATCTGTTGATGTTGAGGAGGAGGAAGATCAGAAGTTTTTGGTAGCTAAGGAGATGTCAGAAATTCAGCAGATGTAGTCTCGGGTCTTGTAGAAGTTTCGGCGGCTTGAGCAGAGTGAACGGGTGAACCATACAGATTTTGCAGCAGAATTTGGTCGTAGTCAACATTATCGTCTTCATCAGTAGGGAAGATCAGGTTTACCTGGAGATTTACAGCACTGGCGGCTTTTTCGTACCATGCATTTTTGGTCTCCGGGTCGATCATGGTGTTTGGATCAATAAGATTGAGTGTAGACCCATCTGATGTATCAAAGTTGACCAATTCATGTGTTGTTCCCTCAGGCTTTTCAACCATCGGGTCTTCGTCATTAGAGATGTACATATCCATTACCATCTCGATTAAAGGCAACTCGGCTTCGGGTCCGGTTTCGGTTGTAGTTGCCGCAGTTGAAGGTTCTGGTTGAACCACAGTAGCTTCAGGTACGATTGGGGCGGACTCAGTTAATCTTTGTCTCTTGTTCTCCCCCTCAGGGTGATCAGGATCATCCTGGTCATCGTGCCTTCTCTTGAGTCCGCCAACTTGACTCTTGCAGGTTTCTTCGACGGAGGCGACTCTCTCGGAAAGCGTTTTGAGCGCTTGTTGAACGTCCTTGAGAGTCGTGTCAAGCTGGTCCAATCTAGTAGTAATGGATGATGAAGGAGCATTGACCTGTGATTTCAGAGCGGAGATCAGGTCTGCTTCGGTAGAGGCGTCGGTTTCGGATTGCTAGAGCAGCTGAGCTAGAAGCATGGTTTTTAGAGTGTCCACCGAATGATTTGGTTGAACGGGAGCCGGTGATGGTGTCGGGGTAGTTTCAGGTTGAACCATCTTCTCTTTACCTTTGATCAGAGTCTTCAGTTTGTCGAGCTCATTGGTGAATCGTTGCTCCATGGCCTCGCGGACGGTTTTTAGGGCGCCGTCCAGATATCCCTTTGACACTAAGTCAGGTAATGTAACTCTGGGGTAACTTAGAGCACCCGTTGAAGCATCTACCTTAGAGGTAGAGCCACCTACGTTCACGGTTGGCACAGGGGTAGCCGTGGTAGGATTTCCCTCCGATCCTCGCGTTCCGCTTAAATGCTGAGACACTACAGAGGTTCCGATCGGGTCACCAATAGCACCGATGTTCGTTTCCTCATCTTGTGTCCTAGCCTCTAGACTCAAGAGTGCATCCAAAGGAGTCAAGACCGGGGGAGGCTGGTCTCTTGTTTCAATACCAGTACTCTCCGAGTGAGAGACCGGTAGAAGTTGTGCTAATTCCCCATGAGAAGTTGAAACATCCGTTATTTGAGGGACGGATGAGTGGCTTTGGAGGTTGTGCAATTGCACCGCTGGCTCCACGGCGGCTTCTTCAATACCCCGTCCCAACGGATGAGACGGGATAGCAGATGTGGCAACCAGGATGACACTTGGCTGGATTCGCTCAGAAGCCTCTTTATCTTTACAGCTTAATCTTTATTGGTTCGCTTTCGACCGTAATTCCCTCCATCTCACATGTTCTAATTGTTCAACTCATTCTCCCCCTCGACCTGAGCATGGTTATTACCCTGCTCCCCCTCGAAACAGGAATGTGAATGGTTTGGGAGACGTCAATCACAAAAAAAAAACGTTGACTCTTTTAAGAATAATGTGTGACGCTCCCCCTCAAATGATGAGCAACTAATGTTTTGCTCCCTCTCAGAATGTGCACAAGTTGTGATATGTAGGGCACTCGGGAATGTCCTTGCACATAAAAAAAAACTTTTCTGACAGTTTAAAAATTCTGTGTGCGACACTCCCCCTCAACAATAGATGTAACATACCTGATAGTTGGTCGTGCTCCCCCGAACGTCGATGTGCTTTGTTATCGTTCCCAAATCTCACGTTTCCACAATATTGTTGCGTGAGTAGCTCCCTCCTTCCAGTCATGTGCTTGGAGCATCCAGGATCTAAGTACCACACATGACCGTCCTGTAAAATGAGATTAACGGATTTTTGGTACCCATATTTGCATGGGTCCTGGAGGGTTAGGTTTTACACCTTTCGGAGGAACCTGTTTTGAAGCAGGTTGCCTCTTGGGTATAGGTTTTACACCTTTCGGAGGAACCTGTTTTGAAGTAGTTTGCCTCTTGGGTGTAGGTTTATATTCAGTAGGAGGAACCCGTTTTGAAGTGGGTTTCCTTTCATGCGTAGGTTTAACCTCTGATTAGGGACCCCGTTGTTTATGGTGTTTCTTTTTGTTCTTACGGGGTTTTATTTTGGGTGTATGATTATATATATGATATGACCCAAACCAATCATTATTATTGATATCATCAAAGTCATTCCAACCACAACTAGAACAACACAAACAATCATGCGATAACTTAATCAATTGCTGAATGGAATAAAGTTTAATCGGAAAATTAACATCTTGTTTAACAAAATCATTCCTATGATTCCAAGCACAATCGTTTTTGTTCATTCAAGGATAGAAAACTGTATTAAATGACTTTGACGCAACATCCTCGATAGATTCCTTGGCTATCCACTTTGGGTTGTCTTGTTTAGCGCGACCGGTTTTATTTGAACCAACATGGACACCATGGTTACTGGCTTTTGAGGAAGTATTATCTTTGGTAGGCAATCGCTCGGTCTTTTGCCTCGGCTGTGATTGTTTTTGAGAAACAGGCTTCGTTTTAGAAATCTTAATCACAGCCGGGGTCTTTGTTTTAGAACAGTTACCCTTTAGAAAATTGACCGGTCGATTGACTACTGGTGACAACAAATCAGTATGACTCGAAAGAGGTTTGTTGAAGGGGAACGACTCAAACTCTTCATCAGAATTGCCTTCGAAATTCATGTATTCAAAAAAATCGACATCCGGAATTACAGGACTTGGATCGGTCGAGGAAGGCGAGGAACACTTTGTGCTCGTGTATTTCGAGGAATTTGGTGCGGAAGAGAGGAAAAAATCAGAGTTTAAATTCCTTGAAACACTCTTAGCTTGAGATTCTAGACGGTCTTGTGTTGAAAAGATTTTGCTAATGAAATCTTTACACGAAGACGTGTCAGATGAGCTTGAGGAAATTTCGGGTGAAATCTGCTTTTCAGTTTGGAGTTGGTCAATCTGCTCTTGGAGTTGACCATTTTTCGTATGCTCCTTCATCGCATCTGTTGCCAAGGCAGCCAGTTTTGATGTGAGCTTATTGATTTCACACCGAAGGATTTCTTGTCCTTCATCAGACAAAGTTTCGGTTTTGACCGATTTTAGATTCTCAAGTTCCTTGATTAGCACTTGCTTTTCCTTTTGAAAAATCGACCTTTCTTTCTCGAGTGACTCCTCCGACTCGACTATCTTTGCTTCCATTATGAGAGGGGGAACATAGAGCTTGAACTCTTCCGTCTCAGTCTTGGTTTCGGCTGCTTGCACCTCATCCTTCTTGGAGGAATCCTTGGGCGTTACAACCTTATAGCAATCGAAGTAGTCATTCGAGAGGTACTTTTTGTTCTTCTGATAAGAATAATTCAAAGGTTCATAACAAAACGGAAGTTGCATTTTAGACGTGTTTGTGCGCTTGTATTCCTCAGTTTCCTCTTCCTTTTCAGGTTCAAGAGGACCAGTCCATTTTATCTCATATTCTGGGTACTTTTTATCTATTCCAAGACATCCAAAATCATACAGTGTCGGAGTTTTGAATATACCCTTTTTCAAATAATATGGGTTATCGTATCCGATTCCCCATTCTTTGTTAAAATACATGAACTCTTTGGGTTTATTCATATGGATGGTCTAATCAGTTTGACCTCTTTTATGGAGTTTGGTTTCAAGATCAAGAATTTTAGCGACAAACTCCTTGTGCTGAATTTGAAGAGCAGAGCATTGATAAACAATTTCTGCATTCTCATTCATACACTGATCAAACTGTGACTGAAGTTCAGATAATTTGGCCCTTAAGTCCTTAGGTGCTATTGAAAGATTTTTGCATTTTTCTTTTATGATAGCATTTTCAGACTTATATTTCTCAGTTATTCTCTTTTGAACATCTAGCTTTTCAGATAGTGATCTAATCTCTAGCAGTTGTTCATCAGAGGTGGCCGTGAAGGAATCTACCCGTTCAGCAAGTGATTGCATTTGATTAAAGAAATCTTGTTGGTTAGATACACATACCTGACTTGTCGTTGCCTTTTTCTCATCGGCAGGAGAGTGATATCCCATGAAAGCATCAGCACCATCAGACTCGTTTTCATCATTAGAACGACCCAACCAGTAGTCGTCTTCAACAAGTAAAGCTTCTCCATCTTCCTTCTGTTCTATCAATGCCAGCTTTGCCTTGTAATATTGGGAATTCTTTACAACGGGCCTCCGACAATCTTTCTCAAAATGACCAAGCTTCCCGCAGTTATAACAAGTCACAGGTTCGTCTTTTTTCTTGCGGTCATCTTTCTCTGTCTTCTCTTTCTTGTCAGATTGATCGGGCTCATCAGCTTTCTTCTTTCCTTCATATTTGTCCTTATAATCATGGCGCTTGTTGGAGGAGGTGGAGTAGCGCTGATTATTAGACGTCGGTTGCTTGTAGAACTTTTGTTGGAAGGATTTGGAGAGCAGGGCCATTGCTTTCTTGATGGCAGCTATTTCAAAGTCAGAATCACTGTCTTCTTTTTCCTCAGGTTCTGATTCAGACTCGCTTTGCTTTTGGGCACGTCTGGAGTGACGGCCAGAAGATTTCCCTCGTTTGGAAGACATGAGTGCTAGAGGATCAACAACTGGCTTGGATGAAGCCTTCTTCTCGTTCAGAATTTCCATCACCTCATCTTCATCTTGAAGAAGCATCTCATAGAGCTCATGGATGCCGATTTTCTCCATTAAGTGGTTATGCTTGACATGTGATGCAAACACTTTCCACTCAGGCAGAAGGTTGTTGAGGAACTTAAGTGCATTCTCCATGTTGGAATGAGTAATCTTGTTCTTGTGGAGCTCGTTGAGAAGAAGACAGAACCGTTCATAAGTTTGAGAGAGGGATTCGCCGGTGCGCTGTTTGAACCCATCGAACTTGGTTATGGAGCTGTTGATCTTCAATTGATTCCCGACTTCGCTCCCGCGCATCATCTTCTCCAACTGATCCCACATGCCCTTAGCCGTGTCTTTGTAGCTATCGATTGTAGTGTAGATCGTGTTAGGTAGAGCTTGAACCAAGTACCTCTTAGCATTCTTTTCTCCCTCAAGCATGCCTCTTTTGTCATCAGTCATATCGGAGACCGCCCTTTTATCGACACGAGCCTCAGCATTTATAGTTGCTGGTATAGTCTTCATGGGAGTTGAAATTGGCCCATCTTCTAATTCTTGCCAAATATACTCGAAGTTATCCTTCGACTCGATGAAGATTTTGAATCTGTCTCGCCACTGGCTGTACTCACCTTGATAGGGGCAAGGTGGTTTGGAATCGGTGCCGATAGCAAGAGCGTCGTGTGAATACATCTTCAGTTGCACTAGAGTGATCATCAGACGATAGATTCGATTCAAAGTGATAACCTAACGCAAGGCACTACGAGTGGTATCCTAACGCAGGTTCTACGAATGAAGAGTACTAGTAACAGGTAAGAATTCAACATAACTGAACTTACCGGATAAGAATCCGTATGTGATGTCTGATCTGGAAGTGTCCGGATCAGATTGAGTGAAAAACATATCAAAACACAGAAGTGTCCGGATAAGCAAGAGTGTCCGGACAAACTAAGTTTCCGGATAACAATGGGTTACCGGATGTAAATGTTTCCGAATGAAAATATTAAACACAAAAGAACTTACCGGATGATAGGTTACCGGATGAGAGGCTTTCCGGATGGAATGCTTACCGGATGATAGGTTTCCGGAAAGAATGAATTTTACCGGATAATTTGAGTTGTCCGGATAAAATGTTTTACCAGAAACTTTGAGTTGTCCGGATAAAATATTTTACCGGAAACTTGAGGTTTCTGGAACAATTGTATCCGGAAAGGTTTAGAATTAGTGAACTTACCCGGAAAGCAGAGTGGTATCCAGAAAGAATTAGCGATGTTCCGGAAAGCTGGGTGGTGTCCGGAAACTACGGCAGGGTATCCGGAAATAGCGGCTGGAGTTTCCAATTCGATTGGAAATCGACTAGGGTTGCTCAAAATCGTTCCTGAAAGGTTAGGAACTCGACCAAACATAAAAATAACAATACCCAAATCGATTTTGAAGCAAAAACAACAAGTTTTGATGGTAAAAATTCAATTTTTTTAGCAAGGACACAACCAAAAACTTTTGAACTTTAATTTGCTTAAAATCACTCAGATGATCGAATTAGAATGCGAAAACTTGCAGAATCACTAATAAGAATGATGCAGAATTCAAGAAGAACACTTTGAATCGATTTGTTCGTCTGCTCTGATACCAATTGTGAGTATCAGATCCGTGCAACGAACAATGAAGAAATCAATAGATAAGACCAGGTGTTATGATTTCAACTGGTCATCCAATTAGCTTTCAATTGTAGAGAGAATTACAATACGATTCAGGAAAGCAAAATAGACAACTCACTTAATTCAAAGCTAATTACAACTTTAAATACTCTGGGCCCATGGAAACAAGCCCACGGCCCGTTCACTAACTAGGCTCAAAATAAAGAACTACAAACAAGCCCTTGAACTTATATTCAACACAATATTGCCCTAACATGTTTATTCTGGATACAATCAGATACTGATGCATATCGAAGACCAAGAGAATACTGCTTTTATGACAGATAAGGGCATATACTGCTACAAAGTTATGCCTTTCAGCCTGAAAAATACAAGGTCAACCTACCAGCGATTGGTTAACAAGTTGTTCAAAGAACACCTTGGCGACACCATGGAGGTCTACATCGACAACATGCTTGTCAAGTGCAAGCAGACGACTGACCATATCTATCATCTTAAGAAATCCTTCGACATCCTTCGACAATATTAGATGAAACTGAATCCCAAGAAATGTACCTTCGGAGTCAGCACCGGAATTTTTTTGGGGTACATGGTCACACGACGAGGCATAGAGGCGAATCCCGATCAGATCAAAGCCTTGATAAACATTAAGTCGCCCAGAAACTTCAAGGAGGTCCAACGAGTTACAGGTCGTGTATCAGCGTTAAACCGCTTCATCTCACGATCGTTTGATAAATGTCATTTGTTCTATAATGTCTTGAGAAAGAACAAGGGTTTCGACTGGACGGACGACCACGAACAAGCGCTACAATGATTGAAAGAATATATGGCCGTTCCGCCCTTACTTTCGAAACCAAAGGAACACAAGATCCTACAACTATAGCTCGCTGTAAGTCCTCACTCAGTAAGTGCCATCTTAACTAGAGAGGACGACATGCAGCAACTATCGATTTACTACGTCAGTAAGTCTCTACTGAACGCTGAAACACGATACACGTCCATGGAAAAATTACTTTTGTCGCTAGTTACAGCAGCATAGAAGTTACGACACTACTTTGAATCACATCCCATTACCGTCGTAACAAATTTTCCTCTCAAGTCGATCCTGAGAAAGCCCGAGCTATCAGGGCGACTAGCGAAATGGAGTATCTACCTCAGCAGTTACGATATTGATTCCAAGCCTCGCACGGCAATTAAGTCGCAGGTCCTGGCCGACTTCGTCGCTGATTTCAGCCCTGAACTGGAAAAAGAAGCCCAGATCGAGACCTATACTGTGGCGACTATAAGTGACACGACCTGGGTGCTCCATGTCGATGGTTCTTCAAACTCCAGAGGAGCAGGTCTTGGTGTCGTCTTAAAGTCTCCACAGGGGGGCAAGATGGTGTACTCCATACGATGCAGTTTCAAAGCTACTAACAACGAGGCAGAATACGAAGCTCTGATCGAGGGCATGAATATGGCTCACGACTTGGGGGCAGTCGGACTTCACGTCATAAGCGATTACCTATTGGTCGTAAACCAAATAAACGGGGAATTCGCAGCAAAAGATTCCAAGATGATGGCCTATCTCAGGGTAGCCAAGGAGAAGTCAAAGATAATTGATCCGTTCTCAATTGAGAAATCCCCAGAGATCAAAACACTCAAGCAGATGCGCTAGCAAATCTTGGATCAACACTTAATAAACCGTCGTTCGACGCTATTCCTATGATCCATCTAGCGACCTCGCCCCTCGAGGACTCTGAAACGATTTGTGTTCTTAACACAGAAAACAGTTGGTCGTGCGATATCAAGAATTATCTTATGCATGATCAACTACCTGAAGATAGAATGAGAGCTTGAAAGATTCGATATAAAGCTTAGAACAAGTGCAAAACATTCTGAAAGAAATGCACGACAGCGAATGTGGCAACCATTTCGGTGGTCGTAATCTTGTAAATCGTATATCACGACAAGGTTACTATTGGTCGACGTTAAGGCAAGATGCCACCAGGTACGTCCAAAGTTGTGATGCATGTCAACGACACTCAGGTATGATACACCAAGCTTCTGAACCTTTGCATACGTCCTTAGTCCCATGGCCCTTCATGAGGTAGGGATGGACATCGTTGGTAAATTACCTCCTGCCCCAGGGCAGAAAGTGTTCTGTTAGCCTTACAGATTATTTTTCTAAGTGGATAGAAGCAGCTGTCTACTCCCAGATTCAGTACAAATAGGTCATCTCTTTTATACAGGCTAACATTATATGCAGGTTCGGAATCCCTTCCGAAATCGTATGTGACAATGGTTCACAGTTCATAAGTGATCGTACGCAATGGTTTTGTGAGGATCGTAATATCAAACTTACGACATCAGCCCCACGTTATCCCCAATCTAACGGTCTCGCAGAATCAAGCAACAAAGTCATTATCAATTCAATGAAGAAAAGACTTAAGCCCGCAAAGGGAAAATGGGTCGAAGAACTTCCATCAGTCCTATGGGAAAATCGAACGACACCCCGAACATCTACAGGACAGACACCATTTTCATTGGTTTACGGTTATGAAGCCGTCTTACCTATTGAAGTGCAGCTCCCGACATCGATACATACATCCGTCGATCTTAACTTGGTAGACTTAAGCTACGACCTCGACGCTCTCGAAGAGCTAAGAGAGTCTGCTTTGGTCAAAATGGCATCTCAGCGACAGGTTGTTGAACGACATTTCAACAAAAATGTTAAAGCCAAGATCTTTCAGGAAGGTGACTACGTCATACGACGAGTATTCCAAAACACCAAGGAACCAAACGCATGTAAGTTATCCACTAAGTGGGAAGGACCTTATCGAATATCCGAAGTCATTGGAAAAGGTGCTTACAGGCTTAAAACCCTCAACGACCGAGACATCCCACGTAACTGGAACGCAGTACATTTAAAGAAGTATTTCTTTTAAAAAATTTACTTTCAATTTATTTCGACAAACGATTACTGACTTAAGCATCGAAGGGTCATTGGTCAAACCAACGACCACCCCTGATCTTACATTGCAGGCTCGCAGGATCGCACGAACGCCAGTCTTACGATTTATATCGTGAGAAACAAAGTCTTTAAGACTACAAGGTCACGACTAGCATGTCACGACTGATAAGTCATGAATCATACGTCATAAACGAAATCTTACGTATCATCTTATAGATCTTACGATCACGACAGGTGTTTTTAAATCTGAGTTTCGGAATTAAAGTCTTCCGACTCGAATTCCATACTTATAATATTTTTCGGCCCAGCCGCCCGGTTATTTCAAAAGTTATAAGTATCGTAGTCGTACAGTTTTACCTACGTCTTACTGCTTTATACACTTGCTCTTGTTATCTCTCGTTTATTTTGTTTATTTACAACAAAGTAAAACACCCGATAGTATAACGAAAGACATACTCATATTAATCGAAAGGCAGTACAAGAAAAAGGCGCGACCACCAACGATCGCCCTTAAACAAAAGTTACAAAAATCTACAAAGTATAAAGGTCTACTGAGGGCCCTGGTCGACTCCAAGCTCGTCTTCCGCACCGCCCGTCTTGGTCTCCGCAGAATCGGTGTCGTCGACCCTATCTTCTTGGTCGAGATCCTCTTTGGTCCCGACATGCTCAAGATAGGACGCGACCTCGGCCTCAGCGCCAGCCAAGGGATATTTCCCCTGCAGATGACGGCGCATGATTGCCTCCCTAACCTTCAGACGAGTCAGCGCCTCGAACGAGAGGAGCTTCTCATCCAAGGCCTCTGTCTTGGCTTCAGCAGCCTTAACGGCTAACTTCAGTTCCCCCACCTGTTTTTCGCACACGGTGAGGGACGCTTTAGTTGCCAAAACCTCTGCCTCAAAGGCAGAGGCCTTCTCCAACGCCTCCTTGAGACGTCCCCATAGCTCTTCCTTTTCCCACGACGACGTCTCTAGATTGCTGATCATCCAGTTGGACAAAGAGAGCCTCCACCCTGGCCTTTGTCGCCCGTTCTTCCTCTCAAGCTTTACGCTCTCCCTCTTGTGCTCGCTGGAGTTCCTCAGCGACGGAAGGGTCGACCTTTTGGAGTTCCTCCAGTTGGCCGAAGAGGCACAACGACGCCTGAAACGCATGCAGTCGCACGAAAAATCTATGGTAAGTCTATCTTATCAAAGAGGAAGAATCATACGATATAAAACAAAAGGGCTATACCAGAAAGGAGAGTCCTGCGACATGAGACCCCGTCTCATCCACAGAAACGCCCCGATAGCGTTCCTTAAAGGCTGGCAGGAGAAATTTTCCCAAGTTTGGGAAAATCTTTGCCATGTCCAAGACGCCGTCCACCAGGAAGTTCGACGACAATGGAAAGTTAATCGTCGTAACTTCAGGGGTCTCCTCAACCTGAGGACCTTTCCCCTTATCCACTGCAGTGGACGACATTGGCGGTGACGGCATCGCCCCGGGCACACCCGAAGGCGTCTTCGCCTTCTCGGGAGTGGAGACCGTCGTAGGCTCTCCACCCGTCGACGACGGTTCCCTCAGGGGAACCGGCTTTGTCTTTTTCAAAACCTCTGGCCCTGAAGTTGGATGATCCTTCCTCTTCAGCTCTTTGGCCTTCCGAGCCAGAGCTAGCTGTGATTCCTTCTTCAACTTGCCTGAAACAGACTGCATCTCTGAATCTCCTGCAAAACACGACAAATGTCAGGTATTATCGTATGACTCAAAATAAAAGAATGTACAATTAACACTTACTCGTCAAAGTCTCTTGTCAACTTCTCTCTTCGGCTTCTGAAGTTCCAACAGTCATACGACTAGGAGAGTCAAACAACTCTTCGACGCAGCAAGAAAAAAGTCTTGCGACTTTCTCTTTGGAATCAGGGGCAGACCCAACTGTGGCAAAGTTGACACCTGAAACGTTTGACCATAATTAGTAAAAAGATAAAAACAATACTAAAGAATGTACAGCATGTTAAAATTTATATACCCCTTGTGTTCCACCTGGATGCGACCCAGGAGGTATCCTCGGATATACGATCGAGCGACAGTATACGACCAATAACATACTTGGCCTTCCACTTGCGGTCGTGGACCTGGGTGTCAAGAACCAGAATATATCCGCCTCTCAGCTTGTAGGATAGGCTATATCGATGATAGCCGTCCGACCTGACCTCGAACGCCGTCAGAAGATCGCTCATCGTGAAAGTAGACTGCCAATCAGCGGTGATCCGATCTTTCTCCTGGAAAATCTGCCAAAACTCAGGCAAGATTTGCCCAGGAGAAAGGTCAAAAGCGTCCAAAAACTCCCTGACCAGGGGAGAAAAGGTCCACCTAAATCCTATTCTAAAAGGGTACTCGTACAAGACGAAGAATTCTCTTAAACACTCCATCGGTCTAAGTTGGTCGGATGTATACAGTCAGACCTCGGCAGGTATGCCCTCCGACAACCTAAAGGCCTCTACCTCCTCCTTCTCTTGAAAAGAGCTCGCCGGCTCGGAGGAGACAGAAAAATCGAGGACGGAAATTTGCGCTATGTATAGGTCCATAAGGTCCCTATTCGTAGTGGTCTTCCTAGCTATCGATTTTTTCCGCATGGTTAAAAGAGTAAAGATCGTACCTTAGATCTCTAAAAACCTCGAACGATCAAAGCAAAAGCACTAGCAGATCTCTTCTGAATCTCTCTAAAGTTATCTCTCGAAAAATATCAAAGGCATAGAAAGAAAAGATCTCCACGAGCGCGATATTTATAGCATCATCATGTCAGGTCGTTCCGATGGATGGTCGACAGTTGTCCACCACCTTTTCACATGCAACGTGCTGATGAACGACATCTGTCCTCTAACGGCTCCACGCCTCTGACACGTCGCCATGACGTCACGACCACTTCGTCTTCCTCGGTCCGAATCGAACCAAGACGGTTGGGATTCGACCAAACCCTCTCCCCATGTGACTTGTGTCAAGTCACTTCGTCGGATTTAAAATTCGAATTTCACGGCTAAATTCAAATTTTGGGGGCAAACTGTTTGGGTAAAAATTCACACCTCACGACCAACGATAGAAAACTCATATGACATTTACGTAAGATCACTCTTGTATTAAGATAAGGTCTTGCAGGTTATTTACAATCGAATATTTGGTCGTACACTTTCATGATGGTCATAAGTTCCATACGATCGACGTCCAAGACTCAAGACGGCCGTACGATTATACTAACCGTTAACAGTCAACATCCATTTCTTTTATTCATTAATACAAGTCCACGAGAAATCATGGCTCAACTGCCAGTAACGGACGAGCTCTTAAATGACATTAAAGACCCAATAGCGGTTACAAACAGGTCATCAAGACACATTTAATGCCGACAGAAGCTATATAAAGATCCGCACCACATTCGAACGAGACACATCGATACACATTGAAACACGCTGAACATTGCAACATCCAACATCTGAACTAAACTCTTCTGCTTTTCTGACGCAATACAACAGTGACAATCTGAGCATTCGAACGCACATCGCTTACGCAAGTTTCGCACAACAGCAGTTCGATTCACACGACGACAACTTATTTCACACGATTTACACATGACGCATAACTTTATCTTACGATTAAGTTTGTTTTTATCCTTATTGTAATCTTTTGTACACAAAACGCTTGTTACCAAAGGATTTCGCCCCTGTTTGGCGATCATAGTGCACCATCGACTCTCACAAGTCGGCCGCGGTTTTTTCCCTCGTTTGGGTTTTCTGCATCACCAATTCTCCTGTCTTATTTACCTTTTTCGCGATTGTGTTGATTGGTCTTTGAGATCCTTTTCTTTAGTTGTTAAAAGTTCCACATCAACCTTAAGTTATCCTTTGGGTGATTTTTGGCATTAACAAATTGTGCGTCGTGTGTAAGAGTGCTTCGTCGTGCATCTCTTCGAAGGAAAGCGTATGTAATTGCTTGAGAGCTTCAAATGTGTTTCTGGTGAGTCTTGTGTCAGAACTTGTGTAAAAAACTTCTATGAACGAGTTGTGTATCTCTTGAAAATCAGTTGTCCTTGATTATGTCATTGAGCATGATATATATAGGTTTTTGCGTTATTAATGGTCTTCATAAATGTAGAAAACGGTCTTGGCATTGAATGTGCTTGATTGCGGTCTTCAGTTATGACCGTTGTCATTTAATGTGCTTGACTTGCATTAAATAGCCATAACGGAGACACTTGTCGATTGTTAGTAAACAAATGTCGAGGATAATCATACGATAATCGCACGTTTTAGTGGGAATATTCGTCCATACGTCTTACCAGCGACGACGAAGACCACAGTCGTGCTTAATTTACAGGACCTTATCTTAATACAAGAATTGTCGTACGAAACAAGTCCTTTGTTTTCATGCGTCGGTCGAGAGGTGCGATTTATTACCCAAACATGAGTAATAGAGAAATGATCCTAGCCCTACATATGGTCAACATTTGCAGCTTTGACTGTGAAGCATCGGATAATACCTCGCGTGGTCTACAAAAGATAGAAGGGTGGTGTCGTAAAATATGCAGGACAAGTTCATATGTGAACCTGTGTGATTCACATATGAACTATACGTTCATATGTGAATCAATTAATTAGTTCATATGAGAATCACTTAATTAGTTCATACGTGAATCACAAAGATTCATATGTGAATCAGTTAATTAGTTCATATGAGAATTAGTTAATTAGTTCATATGTGATCACAAAGATTCATATGTGAATATGTAATTAGATCAACCGATTCACATATGAACCTACAGTCAATTAGTTCATATATGAATCAGTTAATTAGTTCATATATGAAT